>JAQZBX010005285.1:25685-48217 GCA_029593785.1 Cabassous unicinctus
TGTGCAGAAAACAGATGGATCTTGGAGAATGACAGTAGATTATCGTAAACTTAACCAGGTGGTGACTCCAATTGCAGCTGCTGTTCCAGATGTGGTATCATTGCTTGAGCAAATCAACACTTCCCCTGGTACCTGGTATGCAGCTGTTGATCTGGCAAATGCTTTTTTCTCAATTGCCATTAGTAAGGACCACCAGAAAGAGTTTGCTTTCAGCTGGCAAGGCCAGCAGACTACCTTCACTGTCCTGCCTCAGGGGAATATCAGCTCTCCAGCCCTATGTCATAATATTGTCTGCAGGGACCTTGATCATCTCTCCCTCCCACGAGACATCACACTGGTCCATTATATTGATGATATCATGTTGATAGGACCTACTGAGCAAGAAATAGCAAAGACGCTAGATTTATTGGTAAGACATTTGCGTGAGAGAGGATGGGAGATAAATCCAACAAAAATACAGGGTCCTTCCACCTCAGTGAAATTTCTAGGTGTCCAGTGGTGGGGGGCCTGTCGAGATATCCCTTTTAAAGTGAAGGATAAGCTTGCATCTGGCCCCTCCCATGACCAAAAAGGAGACATAATGCTTAGTTGACCTCTTCAGACTTTGGAGAAAGTTGGGTGTGCACAGCAGCACTCCATAATAAAGTGAAAGTGGTATATATGAGAGATGGCTCAGACAGGTCCTGAAGGCACAAGTAAGTTACATAAGGAAGAAGCCCAAATGCCCATGGTCACCACCCCTGCCATGTTACCTTCCCTTTCCCAGCCCACAGCTTTGGCCTCTTGGGGAGTCCCTTACAATCACTTGACTTAGGATGAGAAAATTCAGGCCTGGTTTACAGATGGTTCTGCACGATATGCAGGTACCACCCGAAAGTGGACAGCTGCGGCACTGCAGCCCTTTTCTGGGACATCCTTGAAGGATAGTGGTGAGGGCAAATCCTCCCAGTGGGCAGAGCTTTGAGCAGTGCATCTAGTTGTTCATTTTGCTTGGAAGAAGAAATGGCCAGAGGTGCGTTTGTACACTGATTCATGGGCTGTTGCCAATAGTTTGGCTGGATGGTCAGGGACTTGGAAGGAACATGACTGGAAAATTGGTGACAAGGAGATCTGGGGAAGAGCTATGTGGATAGACCTTTCTGAGTGGGCAAAAATCATTAACATATTTGTGTCCCACGTGAATGCTCACCAGAGGGTGATGTCAGCAGAGGAAGAGTTTAATAATCAAGTGGAAAAGATGACCCTCTCTGTGGCTAATGCTCAGCCCCTTTCCCCAGCCACTCCTGTCATTGCCCAATGGGCTTATGAACAAAGTGGCCATGGAGGTAGGGATGGAGGTTATGCATGGGCTCAGCAACATGGACCTCCCCTCACCAAGGCTGACTTGGCTACAGCCACTGCTGAATGCCCAATCTGCCAGCAGCAGAGACCCACTCAGCCCACGATATGGCGCCATTCCTCGAGGTGACCAGCCTTCTACATGGTGGTAGGTTGACTACATTGGGCCACTTCCACCATGCAAGGGGCAGCGATTTGTTTTAACTGGAATAGACACATACTCTGGCTACGGGTTTGCATTTCTGGCACGCAATGCTTCTTCCAAAACTACCATCCATGGAGTTACCGAATATCTTATCTACCACCATGGCATTCCACACAGCATTGCTTCTGATCAAGGAACCAATTTCACAGCAAATGATGTGCAGGAATGGGCACATACCCATGGAATTCACTGGTCTTACCATGTTCCCCATCACCCTGAAGCAGCTGGATTAATAGAACGGTGGAATGGCCTTTTGAAGACTCAATTATGGCACCAACTGGGTGACAATACCTTGCAGGGCTGGGGAAATGTTCTCCAGGAGGCTGTGTATGCTCTACATCAGCATCCACTCTACAGTGCTGTTTCTCCCATAACCAGGATTCATGGGTCCAGGAATCAAGGGGTGGAAATGGGAGTGGCACCACTCACTATTACCCCTAGTGACCCACTAGGAAAATTTTTGCTTCCTGTCCCTGCAACCTTAAGCTCTGCTGGTCTACAGGTTTTAGTCCCAAAAGGAGGAGTGCTGCCACCAGGGAACACAACAATGATCCTATTGAACTGGAAGTTAAAACTGCCACCTGGCCACTTTGGTCTCCTCTTACCTGTGAATCAACAGGCAAAGAAGGGAATTACTGTACTGGAGGGAGTGATTGATCCTGACTATCGAGGGGAAATAGGACTACATCTACATAATGGGGGTAAAGAAGTGTTTGCCTGGAATGCAGGAGATCCTCCAGGGGTCTCCTAGTACTGCCATGCCCTGTGATTAAAGTCAATGGAAAATCGCAACAAACCAATTCAAGCAGAACTAACAATGGCCCAGAATCTTCGGGAATGAAAGTTTGGGTCACCCCACCAGGCAAAGAACCATGGCCAGCTGAAGTGCTTGCTGAAGGTAACGGGAACATGGAATGGGTAGTGGAAGAAGGTAGTGATAAATATGAACTTCAACCACGTGACCAGTTACAGAAACGAGGACTGTAATAGTCATGAACCTTTCTTCCTTTTTTCATTATGAGTATGATTGTGTATGTACACAAAACGAATTTCTTGTTTTCTTCCCCAACCTTTTCCCCTATCAGTGATTTAGACTCATAATCACAGGAACTACATGGGGGGGGTGGGGGGAGAGTCAAAGTGGTATAGGAAAACAGTTTTATATACTATTGAAGTTAAGTTGGTATAAAAGTAAATGAGGTTGTTATAGATTTAGGATGTTAAATTTAAGCCCATGGTAAATATAAAATGATTTTTAAAACAAGCAAGCATACTCATACACATCACATTTTAAAAAAATTCTACTGTGAAATGACAAAAAGTGATAAAAAATATTCTCCAGAAGGAATCTGAAGATGTCCTCAGGTCAAAGTCTAGTCATTTGGAATGGACACTAACTCAAAATTACTAATACATTTATTCTTTCATTTAATAATGTACTTTCATAGCAGGATGCTAGACCTTGGCTGCTTACAAGGATCAATACAATAAAAATACTTACCTTAGCAAATGTAAAACTTACATCTGTCATCCCTTCCCCTAAGAGCCACACCTTTTGATAAGTAGTATATGCTCTTCTTTCACTCTCTTATGTCCCATTTGATTCTCAATGCAGTTCAGTCTGGGTATCACTCTCATTATTCCAGTGAAGTCCCTTCTTGGGTCAACAATGATCTCCTCGCTGTTCAATCCAATGGTCACTTTTCATCATATCTTTCTCTGACCTCTCTCCAGTCCCTGACACTCCTCCATAAAAGGAAAAGTTGCATTCATGGGTTTCAAGGTCTCTGGAGGCAAATGGGGCCTTGCACTATTCTACTTTGTTTTCAGCATTACATCATGTGGAAGCAGCTATAACAGAGCCCCTGGCAGAGGGGCATTTTCCCTACCTTTCCTCCTCAAGAAGCACCCATATTCACAATTTTACATGCGGTTTTACTATGCTATATAGTCTCATGTTACATGTTTAAGCCTTCCTTTTAGTAATATACATGACCTAAAAGGAAAGCTAAAAAATATGAAGTATGAATATGGGTAAAATTGCATATATAAGACTGTTTTTCTTTGAAACTGAACTAATGTATGTTAATGCTACAAGGTGTTAATATCAGACAAAAATTATGCTAAGTGAAAGAAACCAGACACAAAGTACTATATATTGTATGATCCCATTTGTATAAAATATAAACATAAATCAATTTATAAAGATGAAATTAGATTGGTGGTTATGTAGGGCTGGGGAAGGATAGAGGCATTGAGAGGTGACTGCTAAGGTATGTGGAGTTTTTCTTTTTCGAGTAATGAAATTGTTCTACAATTTTTTATGTTAATGAATGCACAACATTGTGATTATACTAAAAGCCACTGATTTTATACTTTGGATAGATCATACGGTATGTGACTATATCTCAGTAAAACTGCTTAAAAAATAAATGTGCAAGAATAGCCTGAAATAGCAGCTATGAAGCATAGAGAGATTGAGAGGTAAAGAATTTTCTTGTTTGTCTGTTTTTTGTTTATTATTATTATTACTGAAATAATGAAAATGCTCTAATAATGATTGAAGTGATAAATGCACAACTATGTGATTATAGCAAATACCATTGATTGTACACTTTGGACGAACTGTATGCTTTATTAGTATGTATCAATAAAATTGATTTGTTTAAAAGAAAAAAAAAAAAAAGAAAAGAAGCAGCACCCAGCACTTCCCTTTTGGACTGAGCAATGGACAACATTGACAACAACCCCAAATGGGAAAAACCTAAAAATGATAATGACAGCATAAACAGGAAACAGGTCCTTATAATGTACTATCTAGACTTGCCAATTTCTTCTTCTGTGAGGCAAAATCAACCTTTGGACTAGGTAAGCCAATCTGGAATTCCTAACCTTATCATAGTTGTGACCCTGAAAAGGAGTAACTTTTCATAGTTAGTAGATTAAAGGCTAGTGTCCCAATTTATTTGAATATTTATAAAAACGTAATCTTATTTTAACCCTAAGTTGATAGGTATTTTATCTTAATTCTCTGTTGAGTCCCAGCCCCTGGATGTCCACATGTTCACCTTATCTACATTTGGATGTCACAGACAACTCAAATTCAGCATCAGTCATTTTGAATTCATGATCTTCACCTCTGATCTTGTGTGTCCTGTATATTCTGACCTAATTGTATCACATCCATCCAGTTACCAAATCAGAAACTTGGAAGCCATCTAAGAGATCCCCGTTTTCACTCACTTGTCCTTGCATATTTAAGTCATTTTGATTTCACTTCTCTGCTATTTCTAGAATTCTTCTGCTTGATGATGATGACAAAAATAAAAATAACAGTGGTAGGAATAGAAGTAAGCATCAGCAGCAGTAGTAGGAATAGTAGCAGGTTTTTAACCTTTAGCCATGCACACAAAGAAAAGGACTAGAAGAGAATATAGGGGAACACTAATGGTGGTAACTCCCACTTCAAAGAATTACAGATAATTTTAATTTTCTTCTTTACGAAGTATGTAAAGCAGGGGTTCTTAACCTTTTTTGTTCCACTGACCCCTTTGCCAGTCAGGTGAAAACCACGGACCCATTAAAAGTCCACACTCTACTGTGTATTATTGAATAAATATATCACACCCACACCAACACGTCCCCACAAGAAAAATGTTTTTTTGTTTCTTTTTTTAAGTTTAAATTCAAGCTCACAGACCCCTTGTTAAGAAACCCTGATGTAAAGGAAAGTAATTTCCTGGATTTTCAAAGCAAGTATGTTTTAGTTTAGTGATAGATAGTAAAGAATACTAAATACATCTTAGAGTGCTAAATTTTTTAACTGCCTTTTTGTTGAGTTGAATTGTGGGACTCTAGTATATATTAAAATTGTAAGCTCTCAAAAAAAAAAAGAATACTAAAATATTTTCCTTTTATTTGACTATTAATAATCAATTAATAAATCAAATCTCGATTATGTATATAAAATGATAAAAATAGTAAAAAGTTAACTCAAAATTTTTAAGCAAGTCTAAGATAAGTTAATATTCACAGCTATTCTCTTTGCATCATATTGCTTTATGTGTGGTCTTGCATCAGGTTACTATTTTCTTTTATAATATTGATAATTGTTTAACAAGCAAGTAAAGAATTATAGTTAAAAATACTAAGGAATTTTAGAGAAGGGAACATAACAAATTCATTCCTTATGTTACCTATTGTCATAATACAGGAATTTTAACTATCAGATATGAAAATGTTAACTTCCTTTAAAGGTTTAGCTTTTTCTCCATTTTTGGAATCTGATTGTCCTGGGATTGAATACTGCTCATTGTCTTCCTAGCTGTAACACTCCAGAATTATTCAACCTCACTGACCCTCCAAAAAATGGGATAAATTTTTACCTATCTTATAAGTATAGTCACCATATATCCAAGTTAGCCTAAGGTAGTCTCCATTTATGCTTATTATCCTAGAACAATTCTTAATTCTTAATAGCATTCCTTTCACTTTCAAAAGTTGATGGCTTCCAAGTCATTCTACTTATAATGTAGAATGGCAATTATTATCACTGATGTCTATCTACTGTCCATGAGGTCTACACAGGTGGCCCAGAATAGAAATTGGGACCTCAAGAGAAAAAGGAATTGTATATCTATCCATCCCCACTCCAACTCTAAGATCCAGTGGATACTGAGCTGACATGTTTGGGAAGCTTGGGTAAGAACTCCACTTGTTCATTCTACTTTCCTATAATGTAACTCCAGTTTGAAAGGACAATATTTGATAAATAGCATTTATTTGACAACTAGAAGGTGCAGTTTTCAGATCACCCTGGATCTTCTACAATAAACTTATTACCCTTTTTACCATTTTGGTTGGAGTATGTTTAGGGCAACCCTACTTTTTAAGCTTCAAGGACAAATGCAACTGCTATTGCACATAATGTGAAGCTAAGGGTTACCTGTACACGTCAACATGTTAATGAAGTCATGTGCACAATTTGTATATTAAAGAAGACAAGATTATTCTTAGCTTAATTTTAGATTGTGCATATACTACTCTCCTTCATTAGTTTAAATTATTGTGAGGGGTATATAGGATATAGTCTTTGTCTACACATAAAATTATCTCAGTGTATACAGAAACTAACCTTCGATTTGAGTGAACTCTAAAAATACAGATCTTTCTTTCTTACTTGAGCACTGCCAGGACATAGGCTCTGGTGTACAACACAAGTTCAAGTAACTATTATTACTTTCTCAGGTAGATTTAGACATTGACTGTCTTCTTTTTGTGTAGGCTAATCACAATGTTTAAATTCTGACTAACATGAAAATTAGCTAATAGAAAAATTAGATTAAAATGTAGTTAAAAACCAATCAAAATGGAAATAAAAATAGCTACAAAATATGAAGGTTCCTCATAAACTGTTCAGAATATTTTAAATACATTGGCAATGTTATGATGTAGGTATTAGTATCTCTAGTTTACAAATGAGAAAAGTAAGGCACAGAAGGGATAAGTAATTTGCTCAAGATGGCACAGCTATTTAATGGTAGAATCAGAATTTGAACCCACTCTTAGAATAATTAGAGTTTTGGATTAGACTTTCAAAGTTATTGAAAAAACTCTGCTTCTCACAATACAGTAAACATTAACCAGATCCTAAATGATGATAGATCAGGCATTCTTGTAGGTATCAAAGCACATCAGAAAAAAAAGGGAGGGGAGGTGCAGGTTAGGAATGTGTGTTATATCTTGAAGAAGTTCTCAAGTGAGTGCAAATCTTGATCATCTTAACTGGGCCTTGAAAACTACATTACATAGCAGACAGTGTGGATTATGAGTATGATGGTATGAAGTTGTATGTAACCCAGAAAGGACTGTTCTTAAACTTAATCCATTCCTGTGGGTGTGTATCCATTTAAGAAGGACCTTTTGATGAGGCTACTTCAGTTAAGGTGTGTTCCACCTGAATGAGGATGGGTCTTAATCCTTTTACTGGATCCCTTATAAGCAGAATGAAATTGAGAAAAGAGAGAGAGAAACAGAGAGGTAAAGCCACAGAGGGAGCAGCCAGAAGCTGAACATCAATGGAACCTGGAAGAGAAGGGAGAGGTCAGGAGATACCAGGTGCCTGTTCATGTGAAAAGCTAAGGACCCAGGATCATGGCAGCCAGCCCCAGAATGCCAGTCTTCGGGGAGAAAGAAACCCTTGATGATATCTTGATATGGATGTTATTTTAGCCTCAAAACTGTGAGCAAATAAATTCTCACTGTTTAAGCCTAAACATTGTGTGGTATTTGCTTGAATGCCTAGGAAACTAAAACAATAATAAACACCTTCAAAGTTTTAGAAAGAAAATATAATGTACTATACATTTACATTATAAGATTTAGCTACCAATGTAGTGTTAATAATAGGGAAAACTGGGAGCAGGGAAGGGTATATGGGAACTCAGTACTTTTTGCATGATTTTTCTATAAACCTACAACTTTTCTAAAAAAAAAATTAATCATACATTCAAAAAGATATCATAAAGTATATATACCTAAAAGTTGATTTACTCATTCATTAAATAGATGTTTCTGAGCACATACCACCTCCTAGTTACTGTCCTGGGCTTTGGGAATGCAGGTGTGAATAGATTCACAAAATCATTGTCTCTTCTATCTTATTAGTAATATGAGAAAGAAAAAGTTAAAGAAAAAAACATAATTTCAGATAATGATAAATTATGTGAAGAAAATGACAGGTTCAAGAAAGACCCTGAGTTGGGAGAGCAGACAGAGAGAGGACTTAGCCAAGGTCATTAAAAAAAGCAAAATTATTGAATGACTGTAGTTTCTTGATACCAACTTAACATCATTGAAGTACATTTTTGGGGGACACTTCAATTTTAAATTAGAAATATTTTAGCTTACCAGGCTTGAAATAGGTGCCTCCAAATTCTCACTGATAGCAGCACACCTGAGATGGAAGTAGCTTAAAAGTATTAGAAATGTGGGAGAATGTTAGGGAAGCAGCTCCAGAAGATTGAAGATGTTCTTCCAAAGACAGCCAGTGGCAATGAAAGGGGACATCTGGAAGCCAGATGGAGCACCTTCCCAGAGTCCAGCCTAGTCCCCACACAAGCTACCATGAATCTCTGCTAAAGAAAAAACATTCTGAGGACACACACCCTCAGCCAAATACAACTAAAATCAACAGTGAAAATTCAGAATCTAGTCTAATATATGCCATATATGCCATCCCAATTATAATTTATTGATGTTAGCAATATTTTATCAAATGCAATTTTAATTAAAGACATTAGAAAAACTATGGCCCTCACCAATAGATAACATGCTAATATTAAAAAAAAATGTTAACAAAAATTGTGAAGAGTTCTGAATGTCAATTTGTTACTATGTAACCACTTCAATGTAAAACATCTTAATGCAAATCCTTTCTAAAGATCTTGGTTTTCATAATCTAAAATCATCAAAGAAAAATCTTACAAACAGCTGGAATGTTGATACCAATGTAATATTAAGGCATCATTGGAAAAATCTTTGCATGTTTTTCATTGCCCTATCTGTCTATCTGTAGGCACTAAGAAACAATTGTCTAAATGAAAGATATCAGAGAATGTACAAATGGACTAGACCATGGATTTAAGAAGTAAAATGAACCACTCTATCAGAGGCTCAGAGATCAAATTTTAGTTCATGCTACTGAACACACCGAATGCAATGGATTTGGTAATAACAATCATGATCAAACTTAAAGATTAAAAAATGTATAATTAGGGTGCCCTATGCTTTGAAGGGGGAGTTTATAAATGAGAAATAAAGCTTAATATATAATGTGTCTATGTATATTATAAGAGATTTTGTTTAAAATAAAAATATACCATTTTCACAAAGCATTTTAATAATTTTAACTTTTGTTTTGTCACAGTATATTTCAAGAACTCTCATAATTCTCTGAAAAAAATGAAGGTGCACACAGACAAAATGTAATTTAAAATGCAATAAAGTTAAACTCTCATTTATTTTCAATGAATCCAAATTAAATCATGTTTAAAGATACAAAGTATTAGAGCTATATTTACCATATATTTACTTTGGTTTTTCTAACAAAACTCAGTTTTGAAAATGGCAATACTTTCATATGAAAAAGCAAACCTCAAAAATGTATGTTTCATGAAATATACTCTAAGATGGTTCTGCATGGTTGAGCTTTAAAATAAATGTATAACATATGAATTCTTTAGAAGAACTTTACATTTGTTTTCCACAAATGTCAGGGGACTGGCTTATTTTTCATTTGTAGACTAAGGAAATTATTACAAAATAAACTTTCTCATTCTAAGTGAAAATTAAACCAAAAAAGTATAATTGTGAAAGCATCACCGAATCATTATTTTAACTCCCAAATCCAATCCCCTCAACTTATGAAGCATCTAATAAATTAGAAATATACTAAAGAGAGAAGTGTAATGCTACACTGCCAAATGGAAGTAGCTCAAGTTCCTTCTTGGCACCTTTTGGTGGACTGAAAAACTTTTTTTCTGTAGCAAAAAAAGCCATGAACCACCACTGACCTCAATGAACCCCACACTGTTACTCTTTTGGAATGCTCCCATTAATCAAATCCTGAGAAATCACACTTTATTTAAAGAAGTTAAATCCGAGGACACCACCTTTTTAAAAGAGACAACAAAAATTGAACCTGACATTTATTTCTTGAATATTTACAGAAATACTGTACTTTTAAAGCCTTGAAAAGCTGAGCTCTTATAAGGAAGTCTGTGATAAAATGTAAATATCTAAAGATGTATGCATGAAGATGAAGAGTCCTTTATTTCTTAAAATATTTTTACCACCTGAATCAAAACAAGTCACATCTTTTATTTAAATGCAAGATTCTATGGAGCTACAAAAAGTAAAAGATGTATACTTTCCCTCAAGAATCTTACAGTTAAAGTATCCCTCTCTCATTTCTGAAAATGTGCCAAATCGAATGAGGTGAGGCTCATCCAGAAGAAGAAGAAAAAAAGAGTAGAGTCATGTGTCCACTAATTTTCCAGTCTGAAATAATAATGAGTCAGATCAACTTATTAATTGAGGGCAAAACAAAATAAAACTGAGTTTTACTGATGCAAAAAAAAATATGCAGAATATGAGGTACAGAATAAGAAAGGACAGGAGTTAATAAATAATTAAAAATATAATTAGCTAGGAAGAGAAAGTAAAAGAACGCCTCCCTACGCAGGATGCTTCTGCTTAGGCCAGCCAGGTGTATAAATGACCCCTGGTACATGTGATGTTAATAAGGGGCAAGGCCTCTTCATGAGATCCTTGGTGTGAGTGCTGACAGGAGCCTAGAGGATTGATTCACAAAGAGGAGAAAGCTGAACAATTCAGATGTTGGCAGTTTTAAAGGTTCTGACAAAGAAAGAAAAACTCCATATGAATATTCTACACTGCTATGTTAAGAGACAATTTA
Organism: Cabassous unicinctus; assembly: GCA_029593785.1. Taxonomy (NCBI): domain Eukaryota; kingdom Metazoa; phylum Chordata; class Mammalia; order Cingulata; family Chlamyphoridae; genus Cabassous; species Cabassous unicinctus. The sequence continues at coordinate 36,707 of JAQZBX010005285.1, forward strand.
AGGTAAGGTAAAAGGGTCCTTAATTGTCAGTTTCTATTTGTTATTAGGGGGTCAGACATTGGTGGGAAAACATTAATCCTTTCACACAGAAGTTTTCCCTTTTTAGGAATTTCAACCTGTTTTACTTAACACAGTATTTACGAACATAGTTTGTGAATGGTGGTTGTGGAGTGATTAAGATGTTAAATCTCAGATGCCTGCACACACACAGTATTCCTGTAAATATGCCAGAAAAGAAGAATAAAGAGAGTGTAAACTTGAGCAGCAAGAAATGCAGAAATGATTCTATATGATTCCCATTCCTCTGAAAGTAGAGAAGTTATAAAACATTCCCCAACTCTGAAGCACAGTTCAGCAGTGCAGAATCAACCCAGAGAATTATTTTTGGGAGGAACATGGTAGCAATAATGGAGAAGTCACATATTAGAGGAAATCAAATATCATTAGTGATTTCCTCAAATAAGTGCTTTTTCTTACCATTGCCACCATTTTGCTAAACTTCCCCAAAATCTTCAGTTTTCCCAAACTAGAGGAAAATGTTGGCATTCCAAATTTAATAGGTATATCTATCAATAATACTATAAAATAATTTACCAAAAGATAAAGATATAGAAATAGAGTCTATGGAAACTGTTACCTTTGGCCACTTCCATTTTTGAGGATCCCAGTATATCAAAAAAAGAAGAAATAATAAAAATTTTAAAAATTGATATATTTTCAATGATCCATCTTATCATTGGATAAGAGACTCTATGACTGTATTAGAAATTCATTTGGTGATGGTTCATAACACTATATTCCAGGATTAATGTTATCTCGCTATTCTCCCTATGTGCCTCATCTCCCAGCCTGTGAAAAACCTTGAAAAAACATTAATTACTGCATTAAAAATTAGTGCCTTTGATATTTTTGAAGATAAAAACTACATAATCACACTATTAATGAGAGCCAAAATGAATGCCTGTCTCTTAAATTGTTATACATGGTTGCCACTAACCCAAAATCAGGTGGGTAGGAAGTGAGTATAGGAGAAAAAGAGGAAGAAATGGTTCTTTCACCAATGTGGTTTGTGATCAGAAATTATCAAAATAACACTGAGAAAATGAAAAGCATGCCATTCAAGACTACTTATGAATAAGAAACTTACAATAAAAAACTTCTTAGGGTAAGTCTGAAGCCCTTGAACTGTGATGCTGAGAAAATTTATTTTTATGCATATTCTGTACTTAAGTAGTCTATTAAATCTTACATTAGCTATAGGTAAGAGAACATTTGATTTGCCTCAATGTTAATGAGAAACCACTTAGAAAATAAATATAGTAAAAAAAATTCCCTCTCAACATCTAAAGGTCATCTAATTCTTATAAAATTGCGAAGAACATATCCTTTGAAATTTCTTTTGTTTATACATAATTTGTTAAATGTTTATTTTTGTTTATTCATAATTATTACTATTGTCTTATAATTACTCATAATTATTTATAGCAACTATTTTTAGAACTTTGAGCAAATATCCTAAAATAAATGAATTCAATCCTTGAGAAATATTACAAAAGAAAGAAAACAGTGGTAAAATCCAAGTATAAATAAAATTATAATATATTCATCCTTTATTTCTAAGCTGATTACAGGTATCCATCAAAAAATTAAATATACTCTAAGACAGAGATTTATTACTACATTCAAATGACAGTGTACAACCTAGTCTAGAACAGAAGGGCTAACACAGCCGGTATCTATTAACACGGAAAGTTGGCTGGAACTGTAGACAAGTAATTAACCTTCTGGCCCAGAGCTTTAAAACCCCAAAAGCAGTTCCTAGAATTTCTTTGCTAATTTATGAACAACCGATGGAATTCATGTCACAGTCTGTAACTCCATTGCTGAATTAACCCCACTCTCACTGACCCTAAGAAGCTATAAACCAACAGGAGAATGTGTTCTCCTATTTCAGCTGACCCACAGAGTGCCGTCTCTGTCATTGTGGCATAGGAAACCAGATGATAAATTACAGAGCTGCCTGCCAGGCACAGACCTAAACATCCACCTTCCCTGATGGTGACAGCAACACACTCTACATGCACCTTTGCTCACCCCAAACTAGCCCTGTTTTGACAGCAGTGCTATGTGCTCTTCTCATCTTCCTCGTCTATATTCTGCTGCCGAATTTGATAAAAAGATGAGGGTCAGTGTATCAAGGGAGTATGAACACTTGTGATTAGATACTGATAGGAATAACACAAGCAAAACCTATCAACAGCATCAGCAGCTGCAACTCACATGTATTGTGTACTTGTACTGTACCAGGCACTAAGTGAAGTTTGTTATGTATCTCTTCATTTTATTACTCACAACAATGCTATGAGGATGCCACTATTATTACTCGTTTTTCAGATGAGGAAACTAAGCTTTCAAGAGGTTAAACAACTTACTGAAGGTCACGCAGAGAAATAAAATGGAGCTTGAAAGCCTGCACTCAGATTCCAGGATAATAAAGTGTATCGACAGCTGATTTTGTGGTGGGAAAATTTCTCTGTATCTCAAAGTTATGTACTCAGTTAAGTTCTGAGTCAAACTACAGATCTTCAAGCTTCCAAGTCTAGATTATTATTCTCAATTGGTTGATACATCAACAAGAAAATATCATCAAACTATGTGAAAGAGTGTATGTAATTCTATGGTAAGTTAAAAGTTAACAGTAAGAATTAGGAGGTATGGTAAAGAATCAGAAATAAAAATATCAGCAATAAGATATATTGGAAAAAGTTTAAACCTTGGCTTAGTTCTAGATGAGCCACACAGAAGTAAACCTTAGGCAAATCATGGCGTGTTGCCTGACATTAGTTCAAGTAGAGGCTTGAACTAATTTTTTTTTTTCAAAGACTTCAACTAGATAATTTCTGGAATTCCTTTCTATACTGAAAATAAGAATATTCTATTTTTTTAAACCTATAAATATAGATGTCTTATGTGCACTTGCCATTCTCTTATTCTAATAACCTATGAAGAGCAGACTTTAGAAAGTGGATAGAAAGTTTATTAAAAATAAAACTTTCAAAGTGAATAGAAAAACCCAAGTTTTGCCAGACTTCACCCCTGTAGTATAAAAGGGTGGCAATAGGAAGACGGAGAGGGAGTGGACAGAGAAGAAAGATGAAGATGGATACAACAAATTGGTTATTTAAGACAGAATAGGATAAAGTCAATTAAAAAGTAAAGGAATTGGAGTTTATATTCTTAAAAAACATTATTAATCAGACAAAGACAATTACTATGAAGGAAAATTACAGACTAATTTCTCTCATGAAAATAGATGCCAATATCCTCACCAAAATATTAGCAAACTGCATCCTACAATGTATAAAAAGAATTAGAAACCCTGAACAAGCAGCATTTACTCCAGATATTCAAGACTGGTTTGACATATGAAAATCAAGTAATATAATTTATCACATCAACAAGCTAAAGGAGAAAAATAAAATCATCATAACAATAAATGCAGAAAAAACATCTGACAAAATCCAACACGTGTTCATGATAAAAACTCTCAGCACTAGGAATCCTCAACTTGATAAATAAAATGGACAAAAATAACCTCAGCTAATGTCATATTTAATGGTGAATGTTTGTAAAGCATACATCTGATAAGGGACCTGTATCTAAAATTTAAAAAGAACTCCAAGTTTAACAATCAGGAAATAACCCAGGGGGGCAGATGTGGCTCAAGTGGTTGGGCATCAGTCTGCCATATGGAGGGACCTGGGTTCACTCCCTGGGACCTCCTGGTAAAATAAAAATAGAAGGTATGCAGGCGAGCCACATGCGGTGAGCCAGGCACACACGCATACGCGCATACGTGTGGTGAGCCAGGACCTGCTGAGCCACACAGCAAGATGATGACACAGCAAGGGAGAGACACAGGAGAGAGCCAAGATGAGACATGCCGGAAACCAGGAACTGTGGTGGCGCAGGTGGCAGAGTGCCTCTCACCCACATCGGAGTTCCCTAGGATCGAATCCCGGTGAAGACTGGAGGAGAAGGAGGAGAAGAGAAGGCAGGAAACAGACACAGAGGTCACCCAACAAATAGACACAGACAGCAAGCAGGGGGGAGGGGGGAATAAAGTAAATAAACAAATCTTTATATAAAAAAAGAAAATAACCCAATTATAACAACGTACAAAATATCTGGATAACTCACAAAAGAAAATAGAAAGATGGTAAATAAGCATATGAACAGATGTTCAACATCATATGTCATTAGGAAATTGAAAATTAAAACAATGAGATACTACTAGACATCTATTAGGAGGCCAAAATCCAAACACTGGCACTATCAAATGCTGGAGAGGTTGTCGAGCAACAGGAACCCTCATTCACTGCTGCTGGGAGAGTAAAATGCTACAGCAATCCTGGAAGACAGGTCTGGCAGTTTCTTACGAAGCTAAAAATAGGCTTACCATAAGATCCAGCAATCATACTTCTTGGTATTTACCCAAATGAGTTGAAAACTATGTCCACACAAAAATCTGCACATGAATGCTTACAGCAGCTCTCTTCATAACTGCATAAAATTGGAAGCGCCCAAATTGTCCTTCAATAGAGGAATGGATAAACCAACTGTGGTACATCCACAGAATGGAGGAATTATATAGCAATAAAGAGAAATGAACTATGAAAATACACGGAGGAACCATAAATGCATACTGTAATGTGAAAGCCAGTCTGAAAAAGTGATATATGGTATGATTCCAACTATATGGCATTCTGGAAAAGACAAAACTATAGAGACACTAAAAAGATCAGTGGTTGGCAGGAGTCTAGGGAGAGGAGGGAGGGATGAATAGATGGAGCACTGGGTATTTTTAGGGCAGTGAAACTATTCTATATGATACTTCAATGGTGGATACATGACAGTATGCATTTGTCAAAATTCATAGAACTGTACAACACAAAGAGTGAACTCTGAAGTAAGCTATGGACTTTGGTTAATAATAATGCAACAATATTGTTTCATCAGCTCTAACAAATGTACCACACTATGAACAATGTTAATAATAGAGAAACTATGGGGGAGATGGAGAGGGGAGCAGGAGAGGGGGTAGATGGGAACTCTGTACTTTCTGTGCAATTTTTCTGTAAAACTAAAACTGCTCTCAAAAATAAAGCCTTAAAAAAAAAAAGAAAACTAAGGCTTAGGAAAATGCACATATGCCCTTGTACACTGGCACACCTTTTATTTCGTTTTCAATTTCAGTAGATCCACAGATTTCCCAAAGCTTTTCTACATACTTTCTAGTGGATATATATGTTGTATTCCAATCTATTCCTTGCAATAAAATCTGAAGATAAGTTTGTCATGCATATTTCATATGTAACAGAATTAAAGGTCAAAAATATTTGCTATCGGGAAACAGATGTGGCTCAAGCAATTGGGCTCCCATCTACCATATGGGAGGTCTGGGGTTCGATTCCCGGGGCCTCCTGGTGAAAGGCAAGCTGGCTCGTATGGCGAGCTGGCCTGAGCAGAGAGCTGGCCTACCCATAGTACTGGCTCACGTGGAGTGCTGGCCCGTGCAGGAGAGCTGGCCTGCGCAGGAGTGCTGGCCTGCGCAGAGAGCTGGCGCAACAAGATGATGTAACAAAAAGAGACACAGAGGAGAGACAATAAGAGATGCAGCAGGCCAGGGAGCTGAGAGATCGAATGCCTCTCTCCCACTCTGGAAGGTCCCAGGATGGGTTCCCAGTGCCACCTAAAGAGAAGACAAGCAGACACAGAAGAACACACAGAGAGCAGACAGTGAGCACAAAACAATGAGGGGGGAGGCAGAAATAAATAAAAATAAACAAATCTTTTAAAAAAATGTTTGCTATCGACGTATCTTTCAAAAAATAAAAAAATACCCAAGGTCATCTAATTGACAAATTCATAAAAAAAAAATTCAAATTGATGTAACTGCACAGTCAACTCATATACATTATATTGAATTTGAATTTTATAGATATGTGTATCTGCATGTGTGTGAGAAGGGAGATGGTGAAGTGATATAAGATTGCCAACGTTTGTATAGTTTACTCTTTACAAAATCCAACATAAATAAAAGGTCATTTTTACACCATACAAAAAAAAAAAAAAAAGAATTAATAAGAAACTAAGGCAGAGAACTAAATACTAAGATTCCTCCCAGGACTTACAGACAGGTAGTAATCCAACAGTTAGAATAATCAATAGTCATAAGTCAATTTAAAAAATCTGTTCTAAGAAAATTAATATGAAGGAAACTGCCTTCAATGCCACACAAAAGTAATACTGTCACTGTCTTAGAAAAGAAATGCAAAAGTCACCATTGGGAGACTGTATAAAAGAAACATAAACTGGAGGCACATTTCCTCTTTGTAAAACTTAGGGCAATTTGATTTTGTTAAAAATAAATAAATAAAAAGGAAATGACTTCCCAAATTATTGACCTAAGTTTGAATACTTTAAAACAAAAAAATGAAACTGACTCTTTCAACATGTTGGGAAAACAGATTAAACGACTATTAACGCCACAAAACTCTCATCACATTGTACTATATTTCAATGTACAACCCCTTCACTAAAAGGCACAACTACCAGTTAAGAATCATTCTTAGAAACAAAAAAGTATTTAGTAAAACTATAAAGATGGCTCAGGAGTAAATGGACACATGAATGCTGACAAAAAAAAAAAAGAATCAAAGCACTTTTCATTTGAATCTAAAGCACAAACTTTTGTAGTACTGAAATAATAAAAGATTTCACAATTTCATCCTCATCTTTTACACTGGGAACTTACGGAATTTCTGTAATTCTTGTGGTAATTATGACATCTGTGTCACAAAAAAAGAAGAGATAATGCAAAAATAGAATTTGAAGTCAAAAGTTCTGGATCTTATCTTTATACTGGATAAGTCATCTGCTTCTCTGAATCTCAGCATCCCTATCTATAAAATGAGAATGGTCTTAGAAACTTATCACATTGGCTGTGAAAGGATTAATTTAGATATTGTATTTGAGGGATTTTCTCTTTCAATAAATTTGATTAAAGACATGGGCTTGGTCTACCTTGTCTTTCTCAAGCTTAGAATCTAGTCATGTACACACATAAACTAAGTAATATTTCAAAACTGAGAAGGGATATAATATAATATATAATGATATAATATATAATGAACAATGGGAGCCTCAAATATCTACTAGATGAGAGATTACACAGTGGAGGAGACTATAGCATACTACACACGTGTTTCTAATTATTCTAGTTCACATAGCAGAGACTCGCCGTTAAACAAAATGGCAGGGATATTTATCCAAACCCATTTCCTCTACCTGATTTATAATGAGAATTTTTAAAAACTAGACAGATCCAAGCTGAAAGCAGTAACATGCTATTATCTATTCTTTGTCATAAACTCTGCTTCCCACCAACTGTATGATTAAGCTATGTGATAAAGAATGGATGGAAAGCAACAGGTCTTTTATTGTGGGTGGGCCCAATGCATAGACTGGAAGTTTAGCAATTTTCTTCTTTAATGTTAACATTTCTCCTAGTGAATTCCACAGATTGTTGTGGGTATTACATGAAAAAAGACTTTATGGTCATTTAAATTTGGATTCAAATCCAGAATTTCTCACCATGGAAAGAGCATATTTACTATTATCCAACAGGAACTGCAATTTTATTTATCTAAGAAGAATTCACTTATCTCTTTTGCCAGGCAGTGCACTGAAGGTAAACAAGTCAGATACTAGATATGGGCATAGCTCTCAGGGAACACAGAACCTACAGTCTAAGGAGGAAGATTATGGACAGCAACCAATCAAAAGAATGCTGTGTTGCAAGAAATAGAGAGCAAGTACAGAAATACGACAACCTAACATGGTGAGAGCAGGGGATGAGTCAGGGAACATATCTTGGAGAAAGTAACATTTAACTGGAGACTTGGGGGCAAAAGAAGCTCAGTAAGAGCGTCTGTAAAGTAAACTGTAAGAAAGATTGCTGGTTGATGAGACTCAGGAGATAGGCACTTACTTTTAATTATGAAAATTTTAAAATAGGAGGAAAAATTGAAAGACTACTATAATGAACACTACAAGCTCTCACTTAAATTTAATATTTGTTAACGTTTCTTTCACCATATTTGCTTTCTTATACTCGTATTCTCATATCCTCATTCTTTCTCATTTCTTATGTAACATATATTTTATAGGCATTTCTTTTCACTGGCAGTTCATATGTCAGCATGAATCTTCTAATAATAATAGAACCCTGCATAATGATAATATAGGGATAATATACTTTAACTGCTTTTTATTATACAAGAAAAATTATGATAGAAACATTAGAAAATTGAGAAAATCATGAAGAAAATTAAAATTATCCATACTGGCAGCACAGAGAAATAACTGCAGTTAACAATTTGGTATATGACCTTTAAGACTTTAAAATGCACATGTTTATCCTTACAAAAATACGACACTGTTTTTATAACTTGTCTTTCTCATTTCTTTTCATTAATTAATAAACTTCTATAAAAGCATATTTACTGTCTACACAATATTCCAATTTATGAACATTTATTTAATCAATCCCCTCAATACTGTATATGTAGTCATGATTTCTATTTTTTGGTGTTGTAACCTGTTCTTCAAGGAACTGGATAATATTTTGTTTTTCAAAACAAACTCTATTGCCCATAATCTTCTTTGGGGCTTAGAATCAAGCATATTTTATATTTATGCCTAACAAAGAAGATAGTACAGATTTAAAAAGCAAAGGACAAGTTTTGATGTGATAAGGCAAACTGAATTTATTAAAAGCTTTTTTGGAGATCACTATGGATTAATTTCAAGAAAGAAATCAGTGGGACACACATAGTTTAGAATTTAGAATACCACCAAAATGAATAGTCTCAACTGCAGTCTCCTTTAAACATTTGTTAAAGAGAAAGGCTTAGCTAATCAGCAGCATAAGCCATGTAAAATGCATTTTTTCAAAGGTAATGCATTAAAGAAATTCCATGGTTATAATTATGCCAACCACCATAATATTAAATTAGCTCCTTATCAATAGTTGACCAAGATTACGTTGATAAAACTAAGTTATGAAAATTTCAGGATAATCAACATTTTAAGATCTTAATAACATTGAAAGAAGGAAAAGAAAAAGATAATGAAGATAATATTCTTAGTATGATATCCTGTAAGAAAGAAACCTATAATAATATGCAAAATTACATCATTCAATATAGCCTTGCCACCCCATGTTCATGAATACAAATTCAGTTAACACAGGAAAAATAGTCTTAACAAGTGGAAATATTTCAGAAGAATTTCAGAGATTACACTTAGGACAATTAATATTAACTGACCATACTATGGCCCAGCACTAAGAATTTTACAAACAGTATTTTATTCATTCAAACCAGTGTATCAAGACCTTAGGGTTGTTGCATGTAACTATGAATCTTGTCATCCAAGGAGTGAAGCTGGGGGGTCGCTGTGGTCCCCGAGGGGAGGGCTAGGGAGGAATAGAATAGATCATACAAGGGGTATTTAGTGGGTAATGGAAGGGTTCTACATGATCTTACAATGATGGACACAGACCATTTTAAATATCATCAAAATTTATAAAAGTGTATGGTCTAAAATGTAAACCATTGACCATGTTTAGTAGCTATGTTTCACTATGTGTATATCAGTTATAAGAAAGGTACCATCCACAAATAAAAAGGTATTAATATGGGAAGGAGAAAAAGGGGAGGATGTTGGGTATATGAGAGTCCCCTATATTCTGTATGTGACTTTACTGTGACCTAAAACTTCCTCGAAAACAAAATGAAAAATAGTAAGACACTGGGGAATAAATGGAAGAAAATGCCACTGTATAGACAGGACACCAGACATTACAGTGATGAAAGGCAAAATGTCAAAAAAATTTTTTTCTAATATTTTTCATTATTTTTTAATATCCCATACTCTTAATTTTATTTTAGTTTTAGTTTTTAAAAAATTTTATTATATTTCTTATATTTAAACTTATCATTATTATTTCATTTTGCTATTAATTGTATTTGGCTATTGTATTGGCTTCATCTTTAGGGAAGCTTTGGATCACAGAAGGGTTACAACTGGGGTGGGAGAGGATTGTTGGTGGGGGGTGTCAGGGATGGGGGGTGCATGGGAGGAAGTTCACCTGAGCATACATATAAGACATACAAAAATGTTCAAATGTTCATGGGGCATTGTCAGTGGGTGGAGACTCACACAGTAACCTAGAGAATATTGAATTCCCATCCTGGAGAGCTTTGCCACATTCTCTAATGGAGCAGCAACAGTTCCCCAAGTGCAGGGACAATGACTGGCGAAGGAGGATGATCCACTGATAGGCCGTTGATATTGATGACTATGCTTATGAGCCTTTGATAATGAAATTGAAACTTAGCCTATTGTTGTGGGGTGCCTAAGAGTTGCCTTCTGAGAGCCTCCTTGTTGCTCAAATGTGGCCTCTCTCTATGCCAAACTCAGCATATAAATGCATTACCTTCCCCCCAGTATAGGACATGATTCCTGGGGATAAGCCTCCCTGGCACTGAAGGATTACTACCAACCACCCAACTAGCAATGCAACTGGAAAAAGACCTTGAATAAAAGGGGGGAAAGGTAAAGACAAATGAGTTTATATGAGACTAGTACTAGGAGACTTCAAAGTGAGTCGGGAGGTCATCCCGGAGGTAATGCTTATGCACATCTCAGCAGGATCTCATAGACTGCCAAAGTGGATATGATACCACCCCAAATAGTGGGGCTTCTGAGGGATCTGGAAACACCCATGTCCTATGGTCAGGGCAGCTCCAGAGTTTGGTGCCTTGCCAGTGGGCCCTACTTTGGAGTTTGTGCTCCTGAGAGTGACAGAGTTCAACTCTATGTCTTCCCTACACATGACTCATCTGTCCCTTCTATTAAAACCTATACTTGGTGATGGAGTTTGTAGGTGTATGTCCAAGAGACACAGTCTTTGGGCTGTCCATGTGCCAGCTGGGCCTGGAACCTCAGCAGATTTGCAACACCCAATCTACAGCTTATTGGACTCACCCAGGACAACTAACAAGGAGATGATGATAGACAACAACCATCCCAAGGAACAGAGAGAGTCTGCAAATGCAAGCAAGATAGCCCTATCCATCTTCCCCATGGGATATAAGCCCCCTCTCAATCAGAGGCAGAGTGGACATCATCACCCCAGAATCCTCAGGATTGGGGAAAGAACTATGGACTAGAGGGGACTTACTGGTATTCTACTATAGACATATTGTGATTCTAGCAATGGAAGAAATTACAACATCGATGTGGAGCCAGTGGCCACTGGAGGCTTTGGGGACAGGGAGAGGGAAAAACAGTTGTAATGCGGGGGCTTTTTCGGGACTTGGGAATTGTCCTGAATGACAGTGCAATGACAGATACAGGCCATTTTATATCATCACATAACAT
>JAQZBX010005286.1:0-56956 GCA_029593785.1 Cabassous unicinctus
CTGCTGTGTATGCATCCTGGGAGTCCTAGACTAATTCCAGGTCATTATTTTTGGAATGTTACACAGAATTCTGTAAAGTGGACAACTGAGTAATTTCTGCAGTGTGTATTTTTAAAAAGTAAGCATCACAATTCCATCTAGAAAATAAACATTGTAACATTGGACAGCTGCTCTTATCATTTTTATGAAGAATCAATGTTAATTCAGCCAACATAGTAATGAAAATTATAAAAGTTAAGGTGATTTGGCTCATTAGTTATTATATTTATTAATAAATCCATAAGGTAATATGAGTGCTATTACTTTAAATGAGAAAATAAAACAATATAAAACTTACAAAGAAATATGATTTTGCATTCATACCTTGTGTGGCAAGATTAACAATTATATTCTGGTGAAATGGCATATATTTTAAAACATACTTGCTGTTCTAAGATGGAAAGGATGTACATACACATAGAAGAGCATAATTTTGGAGCACTACCTCACACTGTAAACATAAGTGATTTCAAATGAATCTAAGTAAATTCATTGTCTCTCTGTGTGTTCTGTGTATGAAAGTAAAAAAGTGATTGAAAAGTTTTAAAATATAAACCTTGTTGTTAAAGAAGTTTTAGATTACAGAAAAGTTACATTGAAAATATAGGGGATTCCTGTATACCCCATCCTTTCCCCCTCTCATAATTTCCCCTATTAATAACATCTTTTTATTTTTTATTTTATTAATAACATCTTATATGAGCATTGTACTTTTGTTATAAATGATGAACAAATATTGAAGCATTCCTACTAACCATGGTCTATAGTTTACATTATGGTTTGCATTTTGCACTGCAGAATTTTATAGGTTTTGACAAAATGTTTAATGGTCTGTATCCATCATTGCAATATCATGCAGAACAATTTCAGTGCCCTAAAAATGTCCAATGTTCCATCTATTCATTCCTTCCTGTCCCCTCAAAACCTCTGGTAACCACTATTTTTATATCAATATTAAACTTCTTCCATTACTATAATAATAATGTCTACAATGGTAAATGTTTACATTTCCCCCTTAAGTTTGTTCATTCCTCAATCTTGATGATTTTGGAATGGTGATTCCCACTCTGCTTCAGATTAAGAGGGGGACAAGATCCCATGGGGCAGATGGATGTAACTGTCTTGCTTGCAGTTGTAGACACTCTTTGCTTTTTGGGATTGTGGTTGTTCATCATCATTTTGTTAGTTGTCCTGGATGAATCTGATGAATTGGAGAGTAGGTGTTGACTTCAATCTGCTGAGATCCAGGGCTCCCCTGACATAAGAATAAGCTGGAGATTTAAGTCTCCAGGACATATATTTAATGGGTTTAGTGCTTATTATAAGTTCAGAAAAAGGGGTAGGAGAACCATGTGTAGGGAAATTATAAATGCATCTAACTCTGTTACATTGGGGAAGTAAGTTATATGTTCCAAGGTAAGACACACGGATGGGGTGCTGATTTCTTGAGGTGTTTTCCTTGCCCATAGTGTCCAGATGTCTCAAGAGCCCTCAGGAGCACCCCTGCTTGAGGCTTTATTTACTGTGGTAGTTGGTGAGATACACCTGAGATGTGCAAAAGCAAAACATCTGAAATGACCTCTCATCTCAATTTGAAATCTCTTAGTAGTAAAAACTATTTGTATTTAATTTTTCCCCCTTTGGGTCAAGTTTTTTTCCAAATCTAAAATTTCTTTAAAAATAAAATTTAAAGAGAAACTTTTTCTTTATTTCATGATATTAACAAAATCATGATGATTGACCAGCCCCATTCAGAAAGCAAGGATTATCTTCAAATGCAAACAAAACTATTCCATTCCTCTGCCCCTTAATCTCTACCTGAAGCAGAGTGGATGCCATCCCAAATCCCTCAAGATTTAAGAGTGAAAAAAAAATAAGGGGAGAGTATATCTGTTGATTAAAACAGATTTATTATTTTTGTAGTTTTTCTCTTGTGTTAATGGTGTAATTTGTAACATTGCTATAAAAATGATTCCTAGAAATTTTCTGAACAGAATAAAGAATAATGAACAAATAAACATATCTCACCCTATAGAATCAATTTTTTTTTTACTTCTAGAAGATCACATAATGCAAAGTAATTGAAAAATCAAGGAAATATTTTGAATGGTAATATTGCAATGAATAAGGAAATGAGAAATATGATTTTAATAATGAGCATAATATCTAAATTTCCCAGAAAAAAGTATACTGCAGTTGAAAACCTCACTGTGCAATTTACAGAGTATCAGTAAAAATTCCTAAATACCTAATGCACTCATGCTCATTGATGGTCAAGGGAATGTTAAGAATAATAATACTTTTCACCCATTGTGTAAGAGCAAATAAAATAAATAATAGCACTTTCATCTGTGGAGTTGAGTTATGTATTTTGTACATATTGCTGATGAAAAAATATATTTGTCACCTTTGAGATAGTAATTTGACAATGTCAAAACATAAATTCATAATTTTGGATGCAATAATATATTTCCCAGAAACCTATTCCATAAGTTAATGTGATTTCATTTTTGATGATGGTTTTTATCTTACATGAGCTTCTATTTTTTAATAATTTTAGGTTTACACGAAAATGTCAAAGAAAATACAGATGTACCATCCCAATTTACCTAATGTTAATATAATATATAACCAGGATATATTTGTGCAAATTAAGAAATAAACTTTGATACATTTGCATTATTAAACTGCAGATATTATTATAATTGAATCATTTTCCACTGATACCTTTTAAAATTATCTTTATTAATGCAGTTGTAAGTTTACAGAAAAAAAAACAACTTGCAAATAGTACTTACTTCTCATATATCCACACACACATGCACATCCCCCCCCCCCATTATTTACAATTTGCATTACTTGGTAACTTTCTTACAATTGGTGAAAAAATATTAATATAATTGTACTATTAATTAGAGTCCATAGTTTATATTAGGCCTTCTATTGTAAGTTCTATAATGTTTGCATTTTTTTATGCTGCTGATATACATATACATACATAGTGAATATTCACATTTTACCATTATCAATTAGTCAATTCATTGGTGTTAATTATTCTCGCAATGCTATCACCATCAACCATCATCAACATCCATTAACAAAACATTCCATCATCCCAAACAGAAACTCCATCACAATTAAGGATTATCTGCCCATTTCCCAACCTCACCCAGCCCCTGGTAACCTGTTCTAGCTACTGATGAATTTGGATACTCTAATTATTCTATGTAACTTAGATCACACAAATAGTTATTTTGTGCCTGGCCTATTTCATACAACATGATCTCTTGAAATTTCATCATATTGTACCATGAATTAGGACTTCATTCCTTTTAAAAAGCCTAATAATATTCTAATATATGCTTATATCACTTTGTGATTATCCCGTAACCTGTTGATGGACAAAGGATTATTTCCATCTTTTGGTAATTGTTAACAATTGTTAATAATGCCAATTGTAGGTTGAAATAATGTTTATTATGAACATTTGTGTGCAAAAACCTGTTCAGGTCCCTGTTTTCAATTCTATTATGTATATATATATAGAAGTGGGTTTGCCAGGTCATGTCACCAAAATGCTTTTTTTGTTTTTTGTTTTACAAAGAAACCACACTGCATTTAGCTATCACATCTCTTAATAATTTCTGTCCAGGGATAGCTTGTATATTATTTGGTTTTTCAGTGGACTCTTCTATAAAAGGAAATTGGATCAAGGGGTTTGAAAATGCTATTCATACTATCCATGTCTGCCCTTATTAACTTCCAAGTTATTGAACAATTACAGAGGAAGGAGTGTTGAAATCAGCAACTACAATGTGGATTTGTCTTTTTCATTTATCAGTTTCATCAACTGGGATTTGGAGTATCAACCCCTTTTTCACTATGCAAATTCAATCTCTATTACTAATAATCTTAATTTTGGGAACTCAACTTTTTTTAAGTTAATTTTGAGACAAAATTTCTTTTGGTCCTTGTTTTCAAGGGAGACTATTTCTTATCTATCTCTCTCTCATTTATCTATCTATCTATCTATCTATCTATCTATCTATCTATCTATCATCATCTATTTATAACACATCCAGTTTTTAGAAATTTATTACATATGCTACTTTGATGTTCCATTAGTGTAAATCCCCTGTGGTGTCCTCTCCCTCAGGTAAGGTAATGTTTGGGTCCTATTTATTTCTGCTGGCATCTGTCTCTTTCCATCTTCAAGTTTGTTGCATTCCCCATGACTTCATTTACCTGATGTGTTGAATCCAATTAATAATTTGCAGTTTGTTCAGTTTTTGTTGGTGATTTTTCTTTTTTTGTAGGAATAATAGAGATCATTTTCTTTAAGTTTCAGACTTCTTTCTAATATCCAGAAACCAGAAACACTCCTAATATACATCAGCAGGTGAGTAGATAAGCACATTGAGGTCTATGCATACATTGGAATATTAGGAAGGCAACTCAGCATTAGAATAATGAATGCCTGGGACTCAAAACAACATGGATGCATTATCAAAAATCATACTGAGTGCTGGAAGGTTAACATATAAATGTAAATACTTATGATTCAATTTATATAAATTCTGGAAGATGTCAACTAATCCAAAGTAACGTGAAGAAGATCAGTAGTTCCCTGGGGACATGGTGAGTAGTTGGAAAAGGGCATAAAGAGGAATTACAAAGGGGCAAGGGAAAACTTAAAGGGGTTTTAGGTGAGCACACTTTTTTGATTGTGGTGATGGTCACATGGGTGTATACATATGTTGGTACTTATTAAATTGAATATTTACATATATGCAGTTTATCATATATTAATTATACCTCAATAAATTTATTTATACAAAGTAGATATATTGGTTGGGAAGAAGAGATGGAGACATAACTAGTGGCACCTGATATATCAGACACCCTGGAAAACATTTGCTGAACTCCAGTCCTCTCCACATGATTCAGGATAACAATAGAGTGGATAACACCAGGATCATCTGCAGACAGAAGCATGGGAGGATGTGTTTTTTCATCTGGAGTTTTCTTTAAGGGTCTGATTTTTATCATTTCCCTCGCAGTGATCAGTTGTTCTGACCAGTAATCAATGTCCCTGTGGATGCCTCAAGAGTCCAGCCACTGAGAGAAGCATGAGCAACTTTGATGCCCACAGGGTCATTGGGAGCCCAGAGGAGCCTGACAAGGGGCTGTGGATGCTGGGCAGCTACAACAGCCATACTGAGCACAACTGTAGCTCAGCCATCCATGGCCAGGAATCCCACCAAGGACAGTTCCAGCTGCCACCTACAGTCAAAAACCTGAGTGCTCAAGACCAAAGAAGAGTTGCTGTGTGGGATCCACATTGCAGGGATGAAAGTAGGAACCCAGGGCCACATCCAGGCCGCACTCCAGACTTTGGAACCAAGGGGCCAAGAGCAAAGGTACGTGGAAGTCAGAAGCACTCATCTCAGGGGCCAGGACCATGGGCAGGGGCAGGGGAGCTCAGGGCCACCAAGTCAGGGACCAGAAACAGGGGAAAGTCCTGTGGGAGACAGGAGCATATAATTCAGGGAACAGGACCATGGGTGTGTGCAGTGGGAATATAAGACTACTTCCATTCTGTGTCTGGGATTTCTTCTTGACTTTTCTGTTTATCTTATGGGAACAATTAGATAAACCTGGTCTTGATGCTGCTTATATGGCTTAAGAGAGAGTTTCAGGAAAATTTCATTAATGCACTTAAATTTGGGTAATTTCATTGATAATTAAAAGCTATAAAGTTATGTGAAACAAACAATATACACCAAAGTCCATCCATGTGAATAGATGTAATCAAATGCCAACCTCAAAATCAATGCACTTTTGCCTTCAGCACAGTGTCCCCACAGTGACAAAATTCATTCCACATGTGGATTTCATTTTCCTGCCTGCACCTCCCCTTGCAGTGCCTTTTATCCATGGACTTTCTGAATGTCCCAGACCTAATTCTGGAACATGTTTTTTATTTTTTTTAATGTTCTCCATAATTTTCAAACCCTGCTGTAAACATTGGTGACTTTAGTATCCTGGCCAATTCCTTTTCACCTCAGGTTGCTGCCTCACCAACTTTGAACCAGCCTAGAGATGAAGATTTACTAAATTTATTATTTAATCTTTAATATTATTGAGTAGCCAGGTTGCAATATGCTGCTTTCATGTTCTGTTAATGTTATGATAAGCTAGAAAGACATATTCAGGGATGAGTGGATGGAAGTCACCCAATTTCAGGTAATGAACCTGATGGTGGGTGAGGCTGACCTGCCTAGGAGCACAGGTGTGACATGTCATGACAGGACCAGGGCAAGTGGTGGTTGGGCAGTCATGGTGGTCAGAGGGGTGGTACACATAAGTGCTTTCTGCAAACCATAGTGTTTATACCACTAATATGAGTAATGAAAATATATAACAGCTCTGAGAACTTATTTAAATTTCTCACATGAAGTTACAATTTAGGAATGACATCAGCAAATTGAAGAAAGTGGTGCCAAACATCCTTTCTTCCACTGATAATTAAAAAATCAACAAGAATCTGTTATAATCAAACTTGTTGGGGGATATGTACATATTATATACATATTATATTTTCCATATATATGAGTGTCTCAGGGATTCAGACATGAAGGTATTGGGGATGATGCATCTGAGCACAGGACTCACTGTGCTTCCCCTTGTCCTCAGGTGTCCTGTCCCAGGTGCACCTGCAGGAGTCAGGACCTGATTTGGTGAATCCCTCCCAGACCCTGTCCCTCACCTGAAAAGACTATGGATTCTCTTTAACTAGCTATTATATGCGTTGGATCTATCAGTCTCCAGGAAAGGTGCTAGAGTGGGTCAGCGGGATAATTGGTGGATGCACAAACTAAAACCCAAGTCTTCAGTCTCAACTCAGCATCACCAGGGACACCTCCAAGAATGAAGTTTATTTAAAACTGAGCAGCCTGAGAACTGAGGACATTGCCAGGTATTATTGTGCCAGAGGCTCAATGAGGGGAAATCCTTGTGAACCCAGACAAAAATGTCCCCTGCAGGGCCCAGGTGGTGGCTGGTCTGCAGGGGAAGCTTGCAGCCACCAGGGGGCAATCAATGTCCAACCACTGGGTCTGGTTCAGAGGGGTTGGGGGAAGTTTCCTATCCTTGCCTGGGGTTCCCTCTTCTCACTTCACAACATGCAACCCCCAGAGAAGAGCCATTGAACCTTTTGTAAGCAGTGTTATGAAGTACCCAAGATTTGAAGTCAGAGCAGATTTCTTTATGTTACTAAATGTATGTTTAAATACATAAATACATATATGTTTATATTATATGTATATATATATATATATATATTATATAAAATTTTAACTAAAGTTCTGAAGTTAGTCTCATCCTGCAAATATGCTTGAAAATGAACAAAATTTGTATTTACCATCTCTATGATGTTATTTCCCTCAACTTAACTCAAAATTCTTCACCCTCTATCATATAGAACTCCACCTCCTCAACTGGAAGGAGAAGGAATTGGAAATGCTGACTCTATCCAGGAAAAGCTTGCAAGTGCCTTACTTTGTTCTTTCCATTTCATGTGGCATCAAAGACCAGTTCCCTGCATTTTTATTAGGGCCCTAATAAATTATGCTTCTATTACATAAAATGCCATCATTGTATAATTCACACAACTTTCCAACGTGTAATAGACATATAAGATAAAAATAGCAGGTTCATAATGCTTCACTATTTAATCCAAATAACATTTCTGATGCCATTTATATGTAATTAATGCCTTTATTTTTATTTTTTCATGCCTGTGCCAATCAATCATTTATCACATAATCTTTTTCCCTAGCATCATCAAATATTGTCTATAAATATAATATTAAGCTCCCTCTAATAGTTTTCTTTGAAGCAGGTCAGGTCATCAGAAAGAAGTTGTGACCCTCTAATCCCCCCTGCACATCCACAGGCTTCCAAAGGAGGAGCTGACATGAGGTACTGATAGGGAGGTCTGAACTAATCAGATGTATACTTGACCTCATGTTCAAGTGCATTCTGTGAAATCAAGCATGCCTCTGAGTATCCCATCCCTGCTCTGGATCTCCATGTGGGAAACAGCTTTATCATCAGTGTGACTTGTGTTAGATTTCCTGTTTCCAATTGTGCAAGCCCAAGTACATCTATAGGACTCAATTCAGGGGCAGGGACATGCTTTCAGAATGTGACAATCTCATTAAGTCTACCTGGATACTTGCCTATTATACTCACTGAATCCAAGCTTCCTGGGACAAGGCTGGGATATGAGCAGGATGGACATTGATGGGAATATCATCCAAGTGCCCTTCTCCTTTATTCTGAGACAATGCGTGGCCTGTCATGTATTTCTACCCCTCTGTGGTATACAGTGTGTATTTTCCCAGAGATTTGTGATTAAGATACTTTGATTTTTGCTGCTTATTGTAGGAAACTTCTGTGGGTTAAGGCTGTTATTCTTCAATGAAGAGAGGGGGTGGTTCTGAACATATGTACCATGATGAGATCTGTCTCTTTCCACTTTCCAATGAATCCCACCAGTGCCCATAAGATATTGGCTTCATTTGATTTTCCCATGCATAATAATTGTTTTGTTTTGTTTTGTAGTGGAACTAAGGAGGTGATTGTGGGTGCATTTATACATAGTATCTGTCTCTCTCCCAAAACACATCTGGAGAATAATATATTATTTATTTTGTTTTATTAATTTTTGTTTTGTTTTGTTCTGTGTATCTTTTTATTGTATTCCTCCTAATTTTGGAGAAAAAAGCCTGCAAGGCAGTATGGATATGGCCCCTGTGAGATTCACTCTAGCAACTTTATCACACTCAGATTTAGAAATTTATTAACAATTACTAGTTTCATCTTCTTACTAATTTATATGTGATCTGGCAAAACTGGCCGTAACTAGGCTTTAGTTTGGGTCTTATTTCTCTTTTTAGCATCTCTCTGTCTCAAGATTTTAAGAATTTTCTTAGTTCATCAGTTTTTTGATATGTTGTGTACATTTTGATAATTTGCAATTTTACCAATTAAGAGTAAAATGTTCTCAGATATCTACATCTCCACAATGAATACTAGATTTCATTGTAATACTCATAAATTGGAAAAACCAAAAACAGTCAACATGGTAAAAGATAAAGAAATTTAGGCATATAGGTACATTGAAATACTATTTAGTGTTCAAATCAATGATTCTTGATATACAATAACATAAGAATGAATTATTGTAACTTTGCTGAGTGAAAGAATCTAAACAAGTAAAAGTCCATAAGAAGTGTTTCTTTCCAGGAAGAGCAGGGCATCCACATGTCTCACCCTGACCCAGACACTCTTTCTGAGGTCAAGTCCTGAGTGTGTGTGATCAAGAGGTAGTGCTTTCTTCTTTTGCTTTTCCCACACCCAAGGAGTTGAGGCACAATCTTGTATGTGGCCCTGAGAATATCCCTTTTTGTCTCATGAGGCTGATTCCTAGCAAGGGGTGGCAAAACTAGACGACCTCAATGTTATCCTTTTCATTAACCAAATATTCAATTTCCAGAGTGGGTATTTCCCTCAGAGTGAATGTTCATTTTCCCATACCCAGCTTTAGAGCTCTGATAGAAGATCTTGGCCAAATTCATATGAACAGAGTTGGGAACAATTTAAACCTCAAAATTTCCTCAAAAACAGTGGGCATTGTGGTGTAGGGAATTGGTAGAATAATGGTGGACCTAGGGAAGACACAGTCTAGAATGAATACCAGATAGTATACAAGTGAGAAATGGAGAATAAGACAGCTGATAGGAGATCTCTTGTGTTAGGGAAAAAAACAAGCACTGACCTCGTAACTACCCCTCAGAAGTGTACAAAATTTGATTAGATTGTATTGTAGAAATATTTAAACCTCATGATATAGTTGTAACAATTAAAACAATTGGCCAACAAGTCCATTTGTGCAGACTGAAAGTGCCTTCAGTTGCCCAGAAAGGAAGAGGAAACACAACTCTTCTCCTATCCCATTGGGGTGCAGAGATGGAGCCTCAGGTGTCCTACTATTCCATCATCACCAGCCAAAACTGCCTGCAGTCACCTGCAGAGGCTGCTGCTTGTCCTGACAGTTTCTTGTTGGAGGTAGGGCCTGAGCCTAGGCTAGGACTGCAGTCCACTCTGGGTAGAAAAAAGTCAGTCCCTACTTTCACTATGATTTGCAATCAGCCCTGATTCCCCTCATTCCAGGGGCACAGTTAAAATGGCAGCTACTGACCTCTTTTCACCCTGGACAGTTTCAAACTTAAGCTGTTTTAAGGATTATACTTTAGCCAGTCAACTTTACTAATCAGTAGTGGAAATCTGGCCAATTCTTTCTTTCTCCCCAATTTCTGGGAAATGGAGTTTCCAACTCCAGCCATGGAATAGGTCCCAAGGAGACTTGTGCTGCCAGTGGAGTGTGGGCACCAGCCTCCATTGCGTTGAATACTCTACTCATGGAACTTCACATCAAATGGACCCCCAAACAGGTGCTTTAGATAGCTCTGTGTGATTACTAGCAGATTCTTGGTGGTCCTTATTCACCTGCCATCTTGCCCCTCCTCTTGTTTATTTATTTTTAAACCTGATTTCTTTTCAGACTAATGTAGCTTGAATATAAATTTCCTAGATGTATTTTTGTTCTGTTTACATTGTTTTGTTTTCTTTCTTATGCTTTTGTTACTTTTGGTTGCTATTTTTCTTGTATTGTCTTCATTGAGCATCTTGGATCTGAGGAGTTTAGATTCTGAAATTTTTCAACAATTTTTGAATATTCTTCATTGAATAATTCTTCCTTTCTCTCTTTTAATTCTGATATTCCAATTAAACATATTTTGCATCATTTGAGATTGTCCCACAGTTCTTGCAGAATGTATAGTTTTCATTCTTTTTTCACTTTTCATTTTTGTTTGGGATGTTTCTATTGACCTATCTTCAGATTCCCTAATTCTTTACTCAACATTTTCCATTCTATTGATGATTTCATCAAAAATATTATTCATTTATGCTACAGAATTCTTATTATTATTCATTTATTTTATGTGTTCCTGTTTTAAATTTCCATCTTACAATATCCACCTACTATTTCACATTGTGTACTTTTTCCAGTAGTGCCCTTTACATATAAAACATCATTTTTCAATGCCTGTATGACAATTCCAAAATGTGAATTATTTCTGAGAGTAGTTCTAATGCTTGCTTTTCTATTTTCATTCTGTTTTTTTTCCCTTGCCTTACATGTCATATTATGTTTTGTTGAAAGCCTAATATGAGGTATTGGTTAAGAGGAACTGAGGTAAATAATCTTTTGCCTGAGAATTTGATTGTCTATAAGGAAGTGGACTATATTCTATGTATATTGTATTGTAAACATCAGAGACTTAAAATTCTTCTATTGGTCTTGTATAGCCTTGACCTTTGACTTCAACTTTCCTTAAGTTGTCCTCCTCCTCTGAGAGCCTGTGCGTTGCAGCTCTTTCAGCTATAGTCCAATTTTACTAGTGACTGTGATTAGTGCAGTCCACTGTAGGTTTGGGTGTAAGGTGTGCAGCAGAGAGTGTTTTATCCAGTCTAATAATTCTAAATATTTAATCACTCTCATCCTTGGGACTGTGACTTTCAAAAGTGTTTTCCAGTTTTATATATTTCCTCTGCTCCTTACTTCCTTTCTAAACTGTGGAATCCCCAGTCTATTTCCTTGAATGTCTTACACTTTTTAAATAAAAATAATTATAAACTTTATTTTTAGAGAACTTTTAGATTACTGAAAAGTTATATCAAAAGTATAAGTTTTACCTCTTTCAAACCTGCCCTTAATTTAGGAGATATAGGAATCAAATGGGAGCTCTGGAGCAAGGAAGAATTTCCTCCTCAAGCTGGAATATGTCTTTTGAAAAACTCTTGCCCTGGACAGCTGGCTTTATTATTCAGAAGGGTCTAATTGTATTTCACATTGATTGTTCTTCCCCTCCATATGCAAGAGCACCAAATGTACCTTCTAGATCTTCACCTTGTATATGTTATGAGGTTATACAGAGAAATTCTGCAAAATTTTGTGACCTCAAGTCTGTGGAGTTTCTCACTCATGTTTGTACACACTCAGCCTCCAACCTGTCAGCAAAGTTACATCTAAGTGATATTATCAGTTTATGGCTCTGGGGCTTCTATGTGAGCTAAACAGGTCTCAATATGTCTCTGGATGAACCTCTCTCCAAGTCAAGTTAATGGATTACCTGGTGACTTTGGTTAACTGTTGGGTCCAAGGAAATAATTTTGTTTTATTTCTTTTTTAAAAGGTATATCCAGATCTTTTTGTTTTTTATTGATGGAGATTGGACATGATCATCTGACTTGTATACTTGCATTTGGAAATATGATACAACTATTTCAGTATTTAAACCATAGTAAATATTTAGAAGACCACAGCAACAGGTGCATATTATATATATTATATATATATATTTCTCAAAATAGATTTATTTCATCTTCTGCAAATGTACTGCTGATTGTTTATAATTCTAAAATCTTGGTATTGTTCTCTTAAAAACTATATGTGGTTTCTTTTTTTAAAAATATTTCTATCACATAATTTATGCAATTTCAATAATTTTCCTGTGCCCAATAAGCATGTTTTTATGCTCTGTTATAAATATTTTCTAATTAAAAAAGAGAAGTATGTGAAATAAATATTTTACATTTATGTTTTAAAATTATTGATAGCTATTCCCAAGTCATGTCATTATCTCTGGCAATAAATTGAAAATATGTTATCTTCCAGCCTTATTAAAATAATCCATGAATAATCACTCTTAATTGAGCCATTCAGCATTCAGTCTTCTCTTAATTTATCACTTAAGTTAGCTTTTCAGGATAGCATTTACACTCTCATTAATCTCACAGTTAACTTTCCCATAATTGATCAATCATCTCCAAGTCATCTCTCAACTGTCTCACAACCTACCCTATCAGCTACATTCCCTAAAGATACCTCTCATTTGTTCTCCTTCTCAAATCTGTCTTAATATTACCTCAGCATTCTATCACTGCTAGATACCTCACTTCCTCACTATTTTTCCCTTTTCACTAAATCCTTTCCTGAAGTAACTATATCACCTCACTCTTTCTCTCCTTCTGTCTATATATATAATGGACTTAGTATCAAATCCTCTGACAGTATTCATTAATTTATACACTTCTATCCACCTTCCCTTTAATTTCTTATTCTAGTCAGTGTTAAATTCTTACAATTTCTTGAGTATAATTGGGTTGTACAAATCAGACATTGCTAAGTGGTTTCTTACTTTTATTCTGGTATTTTCTTCTATTCTAATGCAAAAACAATTTTCTGTACTTTGGTTTCATACCAGAAGATTAAGAAGATACACAGACTATTACCATCCTGGATTTCCATCTAATGAATGTACATACCAAGTAATCCCCTGCCACAAAAGTGGACACTTCATTTGTTATTACGATGTCCCCTACAGTAGACTGTGTAATGTTTAAGGAAATTGAGAATCTATAGAAAATCAACTTGGCTTTTTAGTTGCTTAGTGACCAGGAAGCCATTGTTGGAATTTTTCAGTGCATGAGCTTTGAGTTAATACTCAACTGAGTGAAAATTCTTTCCAAGTGCTTTGATATGAAATGATCTACTAAATATGAGTCTGTGATTCTCTCTTTCATGTTCTATTTGTTTAATATTTTGAATTTAGAAAGCTGATGTCTTCTAGAAATGGTTAAATAGTTGAAATGGCCAAATATTAAGCCAAATAATGTTGATTAACATGTAATTCCCACACATCTAGATTGTGTAGTATATGCACTTCCAGAAAATTTCCGCTTTCCTTGGAGCTCATGTTTCTGTTGCTCAAGGGATGTTCTCTACATGGAGTCTGTCTACTCACAGAAGCACCACATCTTCTCCAAGAATGCTGTTCCTGTCCAGGGCACAGTCAGTGCATCTATCCATTGAATAATGGTATCTATTTGAATCTTATTTAAAGGATGAAAGTAGACTAATAAATTTAAGGTAAAATAATGGAAACGCTGTATCATGAAACTATACAACAGTACAAGATGAATTGGCTTTATTAGCTATTAGACAGATCAGACTTCATTAAAATGACTATTATGAGAAATAATGAGGCATATTTCATAGTGATAAATGGGCCAATTAGTCAAGAAGAAGAAAACAATACCGATGGCATATGACTCCAATAATGGAGCTACATGAAATAAAACAAAGACAGCTCTACAAGAAGGAGAGATATTTACAATTATAGTGAGAAATTCCATTTTCCAAATAATCAATAAATTAAAAAAAAATAAATAACAATATAAAAGTATTGATGAAATTTTCAACAGACATGATAGCATTGGCACTTTGGAAATTAATGAATACCACCAAAATTATAACAATCTGAGGCTATTTATTCAGGCATTGTCAACTGTAGCCAACCAATATCACTTGCAAGTGTTTCTTCTAGCTATTGGTTTAAATTTAAATCATTTATCAAACCTATTTACTTAATTAGTATTTGCTGTACTATTAAGTGTTTAAAGTGGTTGATATAAGAATTACAATAAGCATTTTTATATCACCTCATTCTACATTAAATATGCTAAATTTCTTCATGTGTGTGTAAGGACACGATGACAGCATATTTCCAAATCTTCCTTATCTTCTCTTGCATCCTTGTTTTTACCCAATGTAATTTCATATGTTATAAGCTTACAATAACTGGTTAAAATTATTACTTTAAGTGGTTAACTTATAAAAAGTGATTAAAATGACAAAATATTAAATTTGACTTCTATTTAAGTTTTGCATTGTTTATATATCTTCAAATACTGACATACAAAATATTCATTCTTCCCGAAAAAAAAACTTTAAGTATTTATCAAAGTGTGGGTGTGCTGGAAAAGATGCTCCTATTCTCTGCCTATCTGAACAATTCTAATTTGTTGGCTGTTTTCACTGGATGCAGAAATCTGGGTTGTTTTACTTTATCTTTCCTCACTAAAATTCTCATTCCATCTTGCTCCCATGGTTTTGATGTCCAATCTGTTGTAATTAGTTTTCTTATTCCTCTGTTAGTAGTGCGTCATCCAAAGCTACATTAAACTATGTGATATTGACCCACAGGCCTAGGATATTCTACTCTCTTTTCCCAAGTTTTAACTTTACTTTATTTCTCAATTTAGATAATATATATTGACCTAAGTTCAATGATTTTATTCATTTATTTTGACATATGTATTAAATCTCCTGGGGATCACTTTATTCATTGCAGCTCCTGTGTTACATTTTTGTACTTCTTGTGTTTGTATTTAATTCATTTTAATAATTGCCATTTTTCTGTAGAAGTTGCCTATCCAATCTGGCCATCTGTCTATATTTTCCCTTTTCAGATTTTAACATATGAATCAGAGTTACATTTACTTTTTTGTTTATATTTTAGTTCCAATACTTGGGTCAAATATTAAACTCATTCTATCATACTGTCTATTTGGATTGTTCTCTTAATTTATATTTGTTGATACAAGCCATTTTACAAAATTCAATACTGAATTGTTTTATTTTTCTTTACTATTTATCCTTATTATAATTCCTTTTATTCTGCTCATGTGACCTCACCTTAACTTTCTGCTGTGACTTTTCTGTAGGTGTTTGTGTGAGTCTAGTCATAATTGATTTGAAGTTGATTGTTGCCATGTACCCCTGAGTTTGAATATTTTGCTGCTCTTACACAAGCAATATTAGTTACCTCTAGTGATACCTTGTTTTGTTCCCCTGCTTGGAATGTGATCTGTTACCTGTGCTCCAAGCTGACTGCTGCCCTCATGTTCTTTAATTGTTGCAGTGAGGTGGAGGAGGTTGGACTAAAGGGGCTGCACTCTCTCATCTCCTGACAGAGCCTTATCCTTAAGCATGCTTTGTGACTGTAAAGTCTGGGGTCTGACTGTATTTGGGCCCTTTCCCTTCTCCACAGAGGCAGTTCTGGAGCTAAAATGAATTACTGCCATGAGGGTAGAGTGTTGTTTTTCCCATCTCTTCACTCACACAGCTGTAATGGTTTTCTTCCACCAGAGTCCTCTGCTACTTGTTTTGGTGCCCTTTCTGGGAAACAAACTTTGATTCCTCAGGGAAGATACAGTAGGTGGTAAGAGATTTTGGGGTTGAATCCACTCCATTCTGAGTTTCTATAGGATTTACCTTTGCCCATAGGATACAGCTTGTGATGGGGATTAATACACTGTCTTTGCAAATGGACAGTCTGAGAGGTGAGGACATAGCCATATATTACTGTCTGTGGCACACAGTGAGGGGAAGGCAGTTTGAGCCAAGGCTGACATCTTCCATACAGAGCAGCCTCCAGGGGGTGCTCAGGACCTCACAGATCAGGATCATTTTCAGACAAAAGCATGGTAGGGTGTGTTTCTCATAGGGAGTTTCCAGTAAGGTCAGCATTTCCCTATCTCTCTCAGTGAACAGTTATTTGACCAGTGATCAGTGTCTCTGAGGATGCATGGGAAGTCCAGTAGCTGAGAGCAGAGTAAACAGTTTTGAAGTCAATGGTCCCTGTTGGAACCAGAGTAGCCTAGAATGGGCCAAAGATGCTGACCTCCTACAACAGCCACACTGATCACAACTGTAGCTCAGCCATCCATGGCCAGGAGGCCTACCAAGGACAGTTCCAGCTGCCACTTACATCCAACAACCTGAATGCTCAGGACCAGAGATTGGGACCCACAGGGCAGAACTGAGTAGGAGCCCAGGTCCTCAGCTCCCTGCAGGGTCAGCAGGACTGACTGCCTGGGGCTATGAGGAGCACTGAGCCGAGGAACCTGGTTCAGGGGCAGATCCCCAGACAGGATCAGGAGTAACTCAGGACCACAGCGTCCAGGGTCCAAGACCAGGACAGGTGAAGAGATACCTAGGACCACTGAGCACCAAGGCCAGGTTGAGAGGCAGGTGGAGTGGATGGATAAAGGAGCTTCCTTTCAGCACCTGGGCTTTCCTTTCATGACTTCTTTGTTCAGATTTATGGGAAGGCTCAGGTAGGCCTGGTCTTGCCTTGCCTATGTTTCTTCCAGGATACAAGTTCAATGGAACTTCATTAAATCACCTCTATTTGGGCAGTTCTACTGTTAAATAAACCTAAAAAGTTATGTGAAACAAACAGTAGCATAGAAATTCCTTCACTTGAACTGATTTTACCAAATGTCAATGTCACAATGAATTCAGAAAACAAGGAGATGTGGATATAAGTCTTCAATGAAAAATGCTCTTTCAGCACAGTATCCTCACAGTGACATAATTCACTCCACATGTGGATTTGATTTTCCTCCCTGCACCTTCCTTCACAGCACTTCCACCCATGGAGCTAGTCCTAACCTTGGAACATGCTGTATGATATTCTCATTAATCCCCTAATTCTGCCATAACCATCAGTGACTTTAGTGTCCAGACCAAGTCTTTTTCACCTCACATTACTACCTCACCAATAAGGAAAATGATTAGGGATGAATGTCTTACCATCTTTATTAGTAAATAAAAATAAATTATTTATTTATTATTACATTGATTTATTATTACACTGATATTATTACATTGTTAGTTTGCAGTATGCTGTACTCAACTTCCTTCTACAACATGATGAAATAGAAATATATATTCAGAGATGAGTGGATCTACATCTCTCAATACTCAGGAGAGGAGACTGAGGGTGAGTAGGGATGACCTTCCTCAGCTTCCCCAGTTGCAAAGGTGTGACAAGTCAGGGGCAGAACCAAGCAGGTGTTCCCTGGGCAGTTATGGTGTCTAAGGTGAGGTCACATACAGGTTTTTTCTGACTCCCATGGAGGACAATACTACTAATGGCCGCAATGAAAATTTCCAACAGCTCTGACAACTTACTAAAATTACAATCATGATATCCCTTGTGAGAAATAGCACCAGGAAAATGGAAAATGTGGCACCAAAATCCCTACCCACACTGATATCTCAAAAATCAACCAGAACCCATTAGAGCTAACATTGTCAGGGCATGTATATACCATATATTCCATATGTGTATTTACACACATACATTTATATATAAATGCTGGCACAGTGACACAATGACTGTATTTCCCAAAGTCATCCATCTTCCTTGGCTGCATCTGAATCCCTGACCAGATCATTCAACACTTTTCCCACCTGGAATTAGAGGAAACTGGACTTGGTGATGGGGTAACCCTGGGAGAGGATTGTATTCTCCAAGGGCTCAAACAGCCTCCTCCTCCCAAGGTGCCACTAAGACAAGAATCTCTCCTCATTCCCTTTCATTTTACACAAAGAGTTACCTCCCAGATGCAAATCACCTCATGGGCAAACAGATGAAACCACAGCACAAATTTACTTAAATTTAGGTTTCTTCTTTGTCAGGAAACACATTTTCTGGGCATCATGGAACTCCTGCACAAGAACATGAAATCCGTGTGGTTCTTCCTCTTCCTGGTGGCAGCTCCCAGATGTGAGTGTCTCAGGGATTCAGACATGAAGGTAATGGGGATGTTACCTCTGAGCACAGGACGCTCTGTGGTTCTCCTTGTCCTCAGGAGTTCTGTCCCAGGTGCAGCTGCAGGAGTCAGGACCTGGCCTGGTGAAGCCATCACAGACCCTGTCCCTCACCTGCTCTGTCTTTGGAGTCTCTTAGCCAGCAACAATTTCGACTGGATCTGCTAGGGTCCAGGAAAGGGCCTGGAGTGGGTGGGTGACATAAGGAGAGGTGGAAGTACATACTAAAACCCAACTCTTCAGTCCCAACTCAGCATCACCAGGGACACCTCCAAGAATGAAGTTTATTTAAAGTTGAGTGGCCTGGAAGTTGAGGACACAGCCACTTATTACTGTGTAAGAGTCACAGTGAGAGGAAGTCAGGGTAAGCCCAGACACAAACCTCTCCTCAGGGCACAGCTGGGGACTGGGCTGCTTAGGTCACTCAGGACCACCAGAGGGCACTCAGATGCCAATCCATATTTTTAAAAATATGTAAGTTGTCATTTGTCCCTGTCTTCTGAATATGCCTTAAAGTGTGGACAATACTTGCATTTACTCTCTCTGAAATTATATCTAGCAACTTAACTCACATTTCTGAGAATGTCCTGGCAAATAATAATCCCCTCCCATCATGTATATCCCCTGTCCTCAGGGGAAGAAGTAGGAAGCAGCATAGCCCAGCCTTCCCCTATATACCACAGCCAAGTGCCTCCCTTTGTTCCCTCCCTGTCATGTGATTTCAGGGATGAGGTCTCTGCAATTTCATTAAGCCCCTTATAAATTATGACTCAATTACCTACAATGCCATCATTATATCACAAACACTTGTTTTAATAGATATATAAGATAAAAATGAGCTCACATGTTATTTTAATGCAAAGAACATTCCTGATATGATTCAAATTTAATTAGTAACTTCCCTTTGATTTTACATGTAAGAATGTATCAATCATTTATTAGCATATTCCTTTTCCCTAAAATTATAAAACTTTATATATATCATAATATTTAGCTACTTGTTATAGATAACTGTGAGTAAATTTATCATTAAGAACTTGTCACACCCCTAATTCTATCACACAGCCCCAGGCTTCTGAAGGCAGAGCTTACCTGACAGAACTCACAGGGTCACAGACCTACTCAGATGTGTGGTTGGGCTTCATATTCCAGCACATCCTGGGAAGCTGAACATGATTCAAATGCCTCCACCCTACCCTGCATCTCTGTGTGGGAAACAGCTTTCTCACTGTGCATCTTGTGTCTAAGGAATGAGTGTTCCTCTTGCTGGTTGTGTCAGCCCAAGTGCACCTATAGTTTCCAGGCCAAGGGCAAGCACAACTTTCCTGATCATGACTATCACCTGAAGCATACCTGACTCTTTACCACTTCTAACCTCTGATCTAAATTTCCTGGGTAAAGCCTGGGATATGAGAAAATGGACTTTGCTGTGAACACTATCCAAGTTGCCCCTGTACCTTTGTCTAATGCAGCAATTGTCCTAGCATGTATTTCTGCCCCCTCCCTAGGGTAGAGTAGCTTTTTCCCAGCTGTTTACTCCCAAGCTGCAAGTTTTTTTTTTTTTTTTTTAATCAGTGTTTTCAGCTGCCTGTTTCAAAGTCCTTCATCTCCTCATTAAGGCTCTCATCCCAAAGTGAGTAGAGGGCGGGTGGATCTGGATGTACTTTCCATGATGGTGTGTTTTTTTCCCCTCTTTCTGTTGGATCCCAACATTGGCCATCGTATACTGATTTTTACTGCTTTCCCCATGTAGGTTTATTCTCTGTCCTGTAGTGAAGCTAGGGAGGTTGCTGTGGATGTACTTTTGCAAAGGATGTGATCCTGGTACCCAAGCACCACTTGGGGAGAGGAGTTTTTTCTTTGAAAGTTTTGTGCCATTTATTTCCTTTTTTTTTATAAGTTAGGCCAGTTAAAAGAATTTATTTGGAAATGAGGGAAAGAACAGAGCTTCCTGAGAAATGAGAAAAAAGATGGATATATACTCCAAGATTTGATGTGGGCTCCTCCAAGCAGAGAGAGTGCACTATCCATTAATTTCTTTTGATTTTCCCTAATTCTGGAAGGAAAGCATGCAATCCAGTATTGATCTTGTTCCTTGGAGACTCACTCTAGCAAATTTATCAATAGTTAAATGTGACTTTATCAAATTTAATAACTAGTGATTTAAGGGAATTGACATTAAGTGTGTAAATATAGGGCCAATAGAATGGGAGAAAACAAGTATAAATCATACATCTAATAAAGGACTTGTATCTAGCATATGTAAATTACTTAAATCCCAACAAAAACACAAAGACATACAAATGTTTCATAAGTAAATGAAAAGCAGCATTGCATATTTTTCATCATGGAAACACATATCAAAACTGCAATGCAATACCACTTCATATCCACTAGATGGGCTAGAATAAAAAATTAGGACAGCAACAAGTATTTGAGAAGATGTGGAGTAATAGGAACCCTACTATAATGCTGATGGAAATGTTAAATGGGTTGTTTAAAAAACTGACCTGCAGGTCCTCAAGTTATTAAATAAAAATTATCATATGAAACTACAACCCCATTTCCATGTATAATTGAAAGCAGGGATTCAAATATATATTTGTAGACCATTGTTCACAGCAGTGTTATTTACAATAGCCAAAATTTGTAGATAATCCAAATTTTCATCAACAGATGAATGGATAAACAAATGGATACACACATTGGAATATCATTCACCTGTACAGATGAAAAACTCATGTTATAACAGGGATGAACATTGAAATGTGTTTTTGACTTGAATAGTCAAAATCCCAATGGAAAATTATTGTATGATT
This sequence comes from Cabassous unicinctus, assembly GCA_029593785.1. Classification (NCBI taxonomy): domain Eukaryota; kingdom Metazoa; phylum Chordata; class Mammalia; order Cingulata; family Chlamyphoridae; genus Cabassous; species Cabassous unicinctus. Next base: position 21,454 of record JAQZBX010005286.1, read on the forward strand.
TCTCTTACATGGAACACCTAGAATATGCAAATTCATAGACACAGGAAGTAGATTATAAGTAACCAGATTCTGGATGGAACGGCAAGGTAATTCTTAATGGTTACAGACATTCTGTAGGACTTGATGAAAAATTTTTGTAATATTTTTGGTGCTTCTTGCACAAAATTGTGAATTTAATGAATATCCCAGAGTTGCACACATGAAAGTGGTTTAAGTGAGAATTCTGTGTTGTACATATATCACACAAATATTTGATTTTATTACAAAGTAGACATGAACTATTGATTCTCGACTCTAGCATGGTTGAACTTTAAAATAATATAACTGAAAGAAGCCAGTGATGAATTTCCACATAATTTATGATTTCTTTCACATTAAAGCCATGAATAGGGAAATCTACAGAGAAAATGTAGATTTATTGTTCATTAGGGCTAAATGGGAGGGAGAAGAATAGGAGGAATTAGGTAGAAGGTACATTTTTTCTTTATGTGCCAATGAAAATATTCTAATATTAACTCTTGTAATGGTAGCAAATGTTTATTAAACAATAGCCATGAAATTATATTCTTTAAATGGATGAGCTTCATGGTATATGATTTTTTTGTTATAAAAACTATTTTTTAAAGAGAAGATTAATTGTTCCCAGGAGAGAAAGGTAAGGATAGAAGGCAGAAATTACAGAATAATGAGTGAAAACATTTGGGAGTTCACTACTAGGATGGTGGTGATGTTTACACATGTGTACATATATGTATATATTTATCCAGTATTACATTAAAATGTGATTATTATCATAATTCAGTTATGCTTCAATAATGCTGACACAAATAAACAAATTGTTAGATGAATCACTGTTTTAAAAGGCAATTTCATGGGGAACGAGAGACATTGAGTAAGTGAGTTGATATGTGTGGGAGAAACAGTCAATATGTGAGGCCATTGTCCTGACTAGGATGTCTGTGCTTGCACATGTTCAGTTGGTGGAGTCTGGTTGATTATTCATACAGCTCAGAATGTCTCTGACACTCTCCTTGGCAGCCTCTGGATTCACCTTAAGGAGGAAAAACCTGAACTGCATAAAGAAGGCTCCAGAAAAGGGCTAGATTTGTCAGAACATTAGTAATGCCACCATTAGCACACATAACCAGACCTCTGAAGGGCTGAATTGCCTTCTCTAGAGTCTTTGCCATGAGCATGCTGTGTCTTCAGATGGACAGTCTGAGAATAGACATAGATTGGTGAGTGAGAAACAATGAGAGGAGGCAATGTGAGCCCAGATTCTATCCTCACTTGTAGGGCATCCTGAGGGAGCCAGGCTGCAGGGGTTGTCTGCACCTATTGAGCACAGTTCTCACACCCCTACAATAACAGGGGCAGAGGAGCATTAAGGGATGCTTTCCTGTAAAGTCTGGGGCTTGCACTAAATCTAATTTTTCTCCCTGGAACATCACTAGATTGTGTGATTTCCACTGAAGTGTCTGAAGTAGGAAAATTTTATTGTAATCAGAGGAAACATTCTCACACAAACACTCTCCTTATAAAACTTGTCTTCAGGATCAGATATCTGAGGCATACCAAGTCAGCTTGGTGAGTCTTTTCCAAACAGACTCAGGAAGAGAACTCAGTGGGATTATCCAAGCAGGACAATCATTTTATTTCAGTTTGGAACCAAGAGGGAGGCTATGCCAAGGTCAGTATTCTAAAAACCACAATGGATTTCACATTTAATTCTCCCCCTCACACAAAAGTGTTCATGTCAGACTCAACACTCTTCTGGCTGTCTCTTTTTGCCCTAATACCTTTTCTTTTTTCTTCTTATAGAAAGGCCATTGGAGCATTCCTCAGTCAAATTTGCCCATCAAATGAATCCTGTTTCCCAAGACATGGGCTGTCTCAGTATGGCTTGAAAACTTGGCCCTGGCCCATGGCCCTGATTAGCCCACAAGAGTCCTGGCTTTCAGAGATGCATGGTGATGATCTCAGGGAACAGCAGCTGGGCCATTGATGCTCTATGTCCCTTCAAGTGGAGGAATGAGGAATAGGAGGTGCATTCTTAATGACAACAACTATATACTCTTTTTCACAAGAAAACATTTAAAACTTTTTAATTGAAGTTTACCTTTCATAAATGAACAACTATACACAATAACTGTAGAGTGTAAGTTGTGAGCTTACAAAACAAACATGTATATCATCATGCCAGGCTCCCAAACATACCCCACCAACAACCCCTTGCATTATTGTGAAACAGTTGCTACAAACTCTGAAAGAGCATCATGAAAACATTGCTACTAATTATATCAAATATCTTACATTGGGTTTATTTTCCCCAAAACCTACCAGTTAATGGCATGTTGTATTAATATTGTATACCTGTGATATTACAAGAGAGAATTTCTCATAATTGTTCAATTACCACCCTCATGTTATTCATTTTGATGACATGGAATCAAGCATGTGGTCTGATAGCATATTTAATTAATCACATTCAACTCAGATCCATTGTTCCTTGATGTTGTGCTATATGCTGTTGCTTTCAAATGTCTTTTTCATTAAGAATTGTTGAAAGTATTGCCACATGTTCCCAATTCCATTGGTTTCTCACCATGCACAGACATCTTTGAGTAGAGAAAGATAAGTCCCTTTCCGCACACTATTCCCTGCTTTCCCAGCTGAAGGGAAGAGTTTTGAGTGCACAGTTTGGGGAGGCATAGTTTCTGCAAACCTTGGGGTCTGTAGAGAACACCAGCCATGGATAAATAGAGTGAAGATGTTTCTCCTGTTGGGATACCTTGAACTGCTCCTTGCCAATGAGTGCTGCTTATGTCTATCTAATGAAGGTTCAGAATTGGGAAACCCATTATGCTATCACAGCTTAACTCTTTGGCTACACACCATCCTAATAAATAGAAGTTTTCATTTAATCTCCATTTGCCTAATACCTGTTTATCTTTCTCACTTATTCCATGTTTGGATAAAGACAAATGCTACCATTTATTTGGCCTTTTGTATCCTCAGAATCTGATGAATTAATCTAGTAAACTCAACAAAAGTGTGATTCTTCAATATACTATAAGAATTTGAGAATCTCAATGTTTGCATAGAACCCAATTTATGTGAGCATTTGTATATTTTGGTTACCTTCTTTTATGCTGAAACAAGTGGAAGTCATACCAACACTGGAAGATAGGTGATTTTTTTTTTTCTTTTTGAAAAGAATATTAGTGACTTCAATTTTAGTTACCTCCCCTGCAAATTCACATATAGAATCATGAGAAGTAAATAGATAAACTACTTTAAAATGCTGGAATCATGCAGAATAAAACTAAATGTTCTGGGGGAACTCCTGAGTGTTCTATGCTCTGGGCCCAGCTCCCACTGTAGGATGAGGACAGGAATCTCCAGGCTACAGGTGAGGGAGGACACGGAAGGGCAGGGGGAGGTGAAGAGGGGTTACTAGAAGGACCCAGGCCTTCCTCTCCTAGAGCAGCCCATGTTTCTTTTATCATTCTGGGATCCTTTCAGTTTGGGAAGAACCTCTTAATTTATCTTTGATGAATTCACATGACCTCAGAGAGTCAAATCCATGTTCTTTCTTCTCTGTCCTGAGTCAGTACCCCTATACTATCCACCACACCATGCATCTGCCCTCCCCTCCCCATCATGGCAACATTTGCTTTGGCTCCTGAAAGCATGAGAGTCTTGTGAAACCCCTGCCTCTGGTTGCCTGCTGTGCCCTTTACAGGCATTTATTACTCTCCACTCCCCCAGGGAGCACCCCATTCTCTCCCACTTGGCCAGCTCTCCATATCCTCAGACTCAGGAGTACAATTCCAACAGTCCTGTTGCCCTCTTATTGTAATCTGTTTTATAAATGGCCTCCATGTCTCTAGCTGCTCTCCTGACTCCATCTCCATGTACTTGCTGGACCCTTGCACTTGATTTCTTACTGTAGCACTGACCTTCCCTAACCTCCAGCTTCCCTCATTCTCATGAGAGTTTGGATGGTTTTCTGCCATTTTTACACAGACCTTTCTCTACATTAGCCTCAACCATTGCATTTAATTGCTCAATGTCATAGGAAGCATTCTGCAGATTCATCTCTATTCAATATATTACTGAATATGAATCAGGAAATAGAAGGACAGCCCTAGTAATGACAACTGGGCACACCATTGCACAAACACCTTGCCCAGGTTCACAATATCATATGTAGTCATTTTCAATCCTTTGGATAGTATTTTGCAAAAGAAAACAGTTTGTGACCATGTGTGTGGGTGCGTGATGAGAGAGAGAAAAGTGACACAGGCTTAGTGTGCAGAGATGTCCTGTCAACACACACCTATTGGTCCCCTTCCTTTTAGGATCACAGTTAACATACACTCCAAACCCTTGATAGCAGGGGAGTTCATATGATGGATTATGGCAAATGGAAAGTGAAAAGCTATAACCAATGCTGCTTGCAGGCCTGGTCAATTAGAATAAACCCACCTGGATTCCCACATAATCTCCCATTCTGTACCTACCTTTCAGTCCTCCAGTTTAAGATGCCATATAACAAATCTTTGGGTGTCTGCATTCCTAGTAGATGTTTGAATCAGATTACCACTCCTTAGCAAGACTTCCCACCAGAACACCTTATAATTGAAATGAGCAAGGTAGAGAAACTTCTTGCTATAATTTTTACACTGATATTTGGGAATATCTGTTATAATAATTAGAGAACTCTGATACTTAGAGCTGGACAAATTTAGGTGGACAATTTGAACACATTGAATCAACCTCAAGATTTACAAAACAAGCTGAAAAACAATCCAGTGGATAACATCCAAACATTTAAGGCAACATCTGTGCTTCATTAGAACTGCCAAGTGTAGAAAGGTGGTATTTGGGAATTTGTAAATCTGCCATCTCTTGAGATGTCTGATTTTACATGTTCATCAATGATTACTTCATGCATTCCACAGTGTCGGACCCAGAGGAACCTTTACATAAAATCTGTTGTTATCAATAGCTCTGGATAATACAAGTAAGCTTTTCTGAAAACAGGCAGGTAGTATTGAAAATTTAGACCTGTGCACAGGTGAAGGGAAGTCACTCCTATGATAATGTTACATTATATAACACTTCATCTTGCTACCAGACCCACTTTTTTATATCTCACCCAGCACTGACTAGTAAGAAGCAAGAATTCATCAACCCTACAGCCTCCAGAAATGAATTCTTCCAACAATTTGATCCTTCCCCAGTCAAGTCTTGGATGAGAATGCATCGTGGGCAACACATTAATGAAGTCTTGCAAAAACTGAGTAGATGGTAAAGCTAAGCAATTCCCAAACTCCTGATCAATGGAAACCAAGATAATTAATGGATATTGTTTTTATGGTTCCAATTTTGGGGGAGCTCACATCCAAATAATTGCAGACACACACACAAGAAACACACACATTCATGCATACATATTGTGGACAATTACATTTTAATTACGTTATAAAAGTCTTCAAAATATGTTCTTTATATCATGGCACTCCTTTGAACAATTCCCTCATATCATGTAAATCCTGGTCACATGCAACACACCCACCCACCCCAAGATCTTATTCTTCTCAGCCTTATTTGGGAAAGAGTTAAAGAGATTTCACATTGAACACAATGACTCAATGCATCATGGGAACCAAGGTTGACAGCATCCAAATGAAAGCTGCATCTTTGTGAACATGAAACAGAACCAGCAGGATGATGACCAAGTATTAAATAAGTTCCTGTTTGTTCAAAAGAGAGCAGGAGGGGCATAAGGCTGGAACCAAAGGAGCTTCAGGGATGGCCATGGGTAGACATGGCAAGTCTCTGTGGATGGAGACAAAGGTATTTGAATTTGGCCACAAGATCCATCCTAGCACCAGGCTTGAGGGAGTATTTTGTCTGTTAACCTCATGTCAGAGAGGCCCTTTTTGTTCCCAAAAGGTTCTCACCAGGACACTCAGAAGTGATGTCTGATCTGCCCTGGGAAGTTCTCATGGTTGTATCAGGTGTCCCTATTCGGAGCAGAACATGAGGTTATGCTGTCTAGGATGAAATGTTGCAGGTAGCCTTAGAACTTGAAACAAAAACTTCAGGAGGGCAGGGAGGAGGACTGGAAGGAGAGGAGGTTCCATTGTGAGATATACAGCATGGTTGGGAGGAAGCTGGTTGCTGCCCCAGCTCCAAGACTTTCTTTCACACATTATCTCCCTGATAATTCATTCAGCTCCCTTAAATGACTGATCCTCCAAGGAGTGGACCTGCCCTGGGAATTGAGAGGGAGCTCATAGCATCAGAGTCAGCTGGATATCCAACCTATCCTCAGGTTGTTTTCTACATTGGAGCAAAGAAAGTAGATTGTGATTCCCCTTTCACTACAGGCCTAAAACACATATATCCAGAGCCTCAATATCCCACTCTTTCCACCAGCAGATGGTAGTAAGAGAATATGTTGCTGTCATCTTAACATTGTGGGTGCCAGGAGGAGAGAAAGCTGGACAATATGCACAGTTCTTCAGGAGGAGGTGAAAGAGAAAGTACTGAACTGTTTCCAGTACTAAAATGATTTCCATGCACACAACATCAGATGACTTTTCACTGACTGTTGTCACAGAGAGCTCTGGATGTGCAGAGACTTCAGGGCCAGGAGAGAGCCTCAGATGCAGGAAGGAGCTGATGTGCCCTAGGGGTAGAGGACATGCAAAAGGAGCCCCTCCCTCTGGACCTGAAAACCCCTGGGCCCAGTCCCTGCAGCTATGAGAGAGGTGCACCCCATGTCTGAGCTCTCCCTATTCTGTGCCAAGGACTGAGAAAGATGAGGGTCCAAGAAGGTTGTGCTCATTTGGGTTTTTCTTTTGTCAATTTTCCATGGTATTTTATTGAGAAACTGAAAATGGTGATAGAGCAGTGTGAATCTGTGTGTGTATTTTTGTTTGTGTGTGCATGTATGTGTGACTATATGTGAATCCATTTTTTTTAATTTGTTAAGAACAAAAGTCAAATGTTGAATTTTGTTACCAGGAAAAAGGTCATTAAATATATTAAAAAATAGTGTCTTCTGAAAGCATATTCATTGTTAGAAGACAATAAAAGGATAAAAGCCTATACATTAAAGATGAAAAGTTCTTATTCATTTCCTTGAATTAAAATCCACAATTAAACATTGCAAACAAGTCTTCTAAATTTCATTAAAAATAAATGTTTCCAATTCTTATATACATTAAAATTGCAAATGTAATATAACTAATTTCTCCCATTTCCCACTTCCTCAGGCCCCTTCTAACCTCTGATCCATTTTGTCTCTTTTGTTCATTCTAGATATTTCATATAAGTGGAATTACATAATATCTGCTATGTGACTGGCTTATTATACTTAGCAGAATGTTTCCATTTTCAAAACCCATCCCTGTTGTCATACGTATCAGTAATTCATTTCTTTATTTAAGTTAATAATATTCCATTTTAGGTTATATCAATTTTTTTATCCATTGATCTGTTGATGGCCACTCAGTTTATTTCCACTCTTTGGCTAGTGAATAATACTGATATGAACACTGTGGTATACATTATCTGCTTTAGTCCCTGTTTTCAATTATTTGGGTATTAACATAAAAGTAGAATTGCCAGATGTATGGTAATTCTGTGTTTAACTTTTTCAGGAAACTACAAAATATGTTTACTGGTGGATACATCACTTTAAATTCCCATCAGTAATGTATGAAGGTGCCAATGTCTCTGAAGTTTTGTCAGCATATTTCCTTTTCTTTGTTTTAACTTAATACACACCCCAGTGGGCATAAAATAAAGTGATATCTCATTGTATTTAGTTCTAAACCTGTTTTGGAACTGTGGTGTCTCTTCTTTTTTTAGCATCATTTAAAAAATATATTATTGTTTTCAATGTTACAAGTTATTCAATTAACAACTATAATAAAAACAGATCTGCTTTCATCAGTGGTTACATCTCTTCCCCAATTTTTTTGTTCCTCAGTCTTGAGGGGTTTGGGGTGATGTCTGCTCTGCTTCAGGCTGAGAAGGGAAATAGGTATTATGAGGCAGGGGAAGGGTATTGATTTATTTGAAGTAGAAAATACTGTCTGTTTTGGGGTTGGGGCAGGTCCATCCTCATTCATTTGTTGGTCATCCAGGGCAGGAATGAAGACTGGAGGGTAGGAGTTCACCAGAGATCTGCTAGGTTTCAGGGCTCACCCTAAAGTCTTTTTACTCTCTGAGAACTATACTTAGGTAAAATGAAAATTAAATTTCCAGATAAAAGGAGTAGAAAAATTAAGAGTAATGAGTTTATAAGTGAGTATAAGTATGTTATATTGGGAAATAGATTTACATATATTCCCAGATAAGGCCCACTGAGGGGGTGTTGGTTTCATAAGGCCATGTGGCATACCTAAGTGCTCTGCACATCCCCAGGGCCCTCAGGAGCACTTTTGTTAGAGGTTTTATTTACTGTGAAAGTTTTAGTGTCTGTCTGCAGGTGAAATGTGTGACGTACAGCTGTGGAGTCTGGAAACCATGTGGGAAATCCCAGAGGGCCTCTGTGCCTCTCCTGTTAAGCCTCAGCATTTACTTTTGCTGACTATGACATGCACAGGGATCACCAGGGTACAGGGGAGGGATTGGAGTGAGTCTCAGTTGTTAGCAATAGTTGGCATACCACATACTATGCAGTCTCTGTAAAGGGTAGGTTCACCACATCAAGGACAATGTCAAGAACAAGCTGTAACTGCAGATGAACAACCTGGTATCTGAAGACATGGTCCTTTATTACTATGTGAAACACACAGTGGGGGAAGGCAAGGCTAACCCAGACATAAACCTCTTCTCTGGGGCAGCTGGGAGAGGATGCTCAGGACGCACAGAGAACAAGGAGCAGCAGCAGGTACAGGGAGGAGGCTAAGGGCTAGTGTCCTGTCATGGTCTGGAGCTTCTTTTATAGCTATTTCCACAGGAAGCATGTCTAAATTTATGTTCCTTTACCTATCACTGTGGTCATGAATTCAAGAACTTGTTGCAAAGAAAGAAACACAATCACCTACAAAATCAGTCACCTCTCCCTTATGAAGACAGAAAGGAAGTTGCTGATGTTTGGCAGGTCCAGAATTCTGAGTAGCTCAAGGCATCCTGTGAATCTTTCACAGTGAGACTGAAGACAGGAACCCAGTAAGACACACTCTGTGATTAACATGAGAAACAAGGGAGAGGTTATTCCAGGGTCTAGATTGTTATGGATTTCAAATTGCACTCTTACACAAAAGTGTGCACTTCAGTTTCTTGATCCATTTGTATATTGTCTGAGAATCCAATTTCCCCCTAATCTTTCTTCTCACATTTCCCTTTGCTCCTTTTGCTCCTTGTCCATGGATATTGTGGTTCCTGTGGTCTACACCCCAAGGCCAGGCCCATTACCTGGAACTCAGTCTGTGGCTCATGCTGTGGCTAGTACAGGCACCTGTGGGAGGCTGAGGGGAGGGGCTACCTCACTCACCACTGGTTGGATCCTCTCCTCTGTCCTCTAAGGGTAGACCCATGTGGGAAATGCAAATTTTCAATTCTCATGCAGGTAATGTTGTTTGGTCAAAATGTGATATAAATATGCTATTGCTCTCCTATGATGCTCAAATTGTCATGTCTCACCTGTGGTTAGGCAGAGTGCAGCTGGTGGGCCCACCTGTGCTGTGAGCTCTGGGGTATGGGACCAGATGTCTGAGATGTGTCCTTGTTTTTCCCCATGAAAAGCACAACAAACTTGAAACAGAATTATTACTGCATGAAGTGACTGCTCCCACTAAGATCTCAGGGTTTCCTTCCTGATCCTCTCCACATCTGTGCTCATTCATTTATTTCCCCTCTGTACTCTAAGAGAAAAATAATTCTTTGTTCCTCATGCACAGCTCTGTCAGGAAAAAAAAAATTTCATTTCTTGCATAATAATTTATATGCCAACCTTATGTTATTTAAAAATATTCCTTCCAAATCAAATATGTTTAATCCTGGGGATTATGGTGGAAAAAATGGAAATTGAGTTCCCTCATTGTATGTCTTGCACAATGCTTTAGGTAGAAACCACATAGGCTTTACAAAATATCACTTCCAAAAGAGTGTTTAATCCTGGGATTCTGGTGGAAGGTTTAGAAATTGACTTGCCTTATGGAGAGATTTTCATTCTTTCATAACCCTGTATGTAATTGGAGACAAGTGTCTCCATATATGTACTCATTTCAAGTAGGAAAAAATAGATTAACTGTGGAAGCAGCACTGTTGTCTTCTATGGGGATCTAGATGTGATGTCATCAGGATTGGATGGTTGAGGGTGATGAAGCCATGTTGCTCATCATCTTTTAGCCAGGACAGGATAGGACAAGTTTAGGGACTTAACTATTGCTCCCTGTTTTTTTTTTTTTTAATGTAAAATCACAATCTTTTTTATGTCAAAAATGTTTGCAATATAAAAGTGCTTTGTCATTTATAGTAATAACAAAATATTATTTCCTTTTTTGGTCTTGGTGAGCAGTCATAACCAGAACCTTCATTGTGCAGGATGCTGTGTGTGCCCTGAGGTGAGTAGCATAGAGGGGACCCTCAGCAGTTGGAGTGGACAGTTTGGCAACTTGTGTAGGTTCCTTCTCTGGGGGAGAAAGCAGGGCTCAGCTGAAGTTGTTGACTGAATCTTCAAGTGGAGGTGGACCAGGGACATTCCATAAAATGCTCTTTGTGCCTAATATGATCTTGTAGAGTTTGCATTAATGGAACTGCTACAGAAATTATCTTGGAGCTGTCCCATGTGGGATTTTTAATGAGAAAATATGTTCCATGAACCAGCCATTGTTACAAGTGGAGTAGATGGAGATGGAAACATCCACCTTGTGGGGCTTGTTTGAGGAACTCTCAAATGAACAGAAAAGTACAGCTGCCATACCTACATGGATGAATAACACAAATAAATGTGATTCTAACAGTTTTTCATTGGAAAATAAAACCTTAGGCAGGGCAACACAAGTAAACACTGAAATACATCTGGATATCAAAACGGTATTAAATATTCAAATTTAAATCTAACATCACTCTTTTCTAACTACATTTTTTTCAACAATAATGATACAATATAATATATTTATATTTGTAATATAAATTTAATATATATTTATTTGTTCAGTCAAGGGTTCATAGATACACGTGTAGAGTGTACAAAGGTCCCATACACAGCCACTCACACAAGCTTAATTATTAACAATTTGCATTAGTGTTGTAATTTTTGTTGTAACTGATGAAACAATATCATTATAATTATATTATTAACTATAGTCCATAGTTTACATTAGGGTTCACCATTTGTGTGGTAGAGCTCTTTGTGTTAAACATTTTTATCTGGTAACATATATACAAACGTTCAATGACTTCATGGTTATTTTCTATTTTCTATTTACTGATACACACAGGGTGTTTGATTCAATAATTCATTAGGTTTCAACTGAAAGTTTGTTGAAATTTGCAATCCACAAGTTATATTACCCAAGCATATATAAGCAAAATGTTTTCCAGCTGTGCATTTACAGGAATTAATAATTACAATAAGTTTAAGTAAGGGTATCATAATGTATGGAATCACAGCATTATGGTTATAGTAATCCACTATGTGTTGCCATTAATTCTTTACAAAGTTAAGATCAGGCCAGATAGGACTGTTAAATGAAGAAACACTAGGGATAATCATCATTTCTGTACATCTTATATAGCAGGTTTCCATCCTTGAAGGTGCCATTATAGTATGGATTGGGCTGTATTAAATATTTTAGCCATTGTATTGTCCATGGAAATCATTTTATCAAACTTTCAATGTTATAAGCAACATAATGTTAATTTATGTCATTATTTCAGAGTGTCCCTGCCATTATGAAATATTTCAGGGAAATGTGTACTATGATCATTGGGAATTTATGCAAGACAATACTTCCAAATTTAGGGTGAGACATATCTTTTTTGTCCTACATTTCATATTTGGAAATTCTCCTAAAATTATAAGTGTCTTAGATTGCCATGCTGGTATTATAAATACCACACCTGGCTTACTTACCAACAAGAATGATTTAGCACACATATTTCAGAGGGTAGAAATTCAAAATTGAGTCAGAAGGAAGAGCATGCTTTCTTCCTTCAATCTCTAGCATTATGTTGCTGACTTGTCACACTCTTTGGGGTTCACTGACTTGTATCTCTGCCTCCCAATGAATTGCATTCTCTCATTTTCCACTGAATTCCAACTTCTTACTCTTCTCTTTCAGTTCACATTTCTGCCCTTAACAAGGCCTTCAGTCATGTAGATTGAGGTCTACACTCATTCAGTTTGCCTGCAGCTAAATAGGATCTTACATCTTATTTACAAATATGAGTTCACACCTTATCTGATGATACATCTTCAAGAGCTCCCATTTACAAATGAGTTCACACCCACAAGAACACTAATTATGATTAAGAAAAGTCTTTGGAGGGTACACAAATAAATAGCATTGTCTACCCTCTGGACACCATAGACATGTTATTCCCACATGCACAATACATTCCCACCCACCCCCAATTCCCTAAAAGACTTTAGTCACTTCAGTACCTACTAAGTAATCATCAAAGTCAGTTATGGATTTGGTTCATATTAGGAAAAATTCCTCTCTATCTATGTACATGTGTGTCCCAGAATATAATTTATCTATTTCTAAGATATGATGATGGGACAGGCATAGGATAGCTATTCCCATTATAGAAGGAAAAATTGGAAGGTAAACAGTGCTGACTGGTCCCAGGCAAGTGTGAAATTCATCAGAGAAAACTTCATTAGATTTCAAGGTCTATGGATACACCATTGATTTATTCTTTATCCTCCTGGCAAGTAACACTTCTCAATGGCTTGTGCAGTGGTCATGCTCTTCCTGAATGCTGGGTCCTAGTCCCAAATCTTTCTAAACTTTGGAGTGGAGGACTCATTCTGCCCCATCCCTCCAAGCACCTTTATTTCTTGTCCTGAATATATGTTATCAGTTCAGACTTCTGCTCCCATGTTTCTGTACTTTCCTTCTCTGTCTACTTATATCCAGTTGGAAATGCCTCTGCACATACAAAGTTCTCAAAAACCTTGTTGATTAACTATTCTGTTTCAGAGGTTCCAAGCCATCTAAGACAAAGTGACTTTCCACAGAACATTCCTGGACAAATATATTTCTGACCCTAACTTCTTCTGAAATGGCTGACTGGATTCATTAATCCTTTGTCAAATCCCCTTAGAAAAGGTTGGTTCAGCTAAACCCTCAAGTGGAGCCCTGAATCTCAGAAATCTCCTGCAGGGAGCTTAAGGAGGGCTCAGAGAAATCTACTTCTGGCCCTATTCTCCAAGCAGACAATTCGGACAGGCTAAGAATTTAACAATTTTTAAATTACTGGTTCTTTTATGTTTTAGAGATCAACCGTCATTTTATCTATTATTCTCACATTGTACTATAAGCTGCAAGGAGAAACTAAGTTGCACATTCCACAGTTAGCATAGAAATCTCCACAAACAAATATCTAAATTCATTGTTTACTGGTTCTGCCTTACATGGGACATGAGAACACACTTTCACCGTGTTTTCTGCCATTTTATAACAAGGATCACCTTTCTTCTGGTTTCCAATAACATATTCATTATTTCCTTCCAGTTCTTCACTATAAGTGACATTAGCATCCATATTTTTACCAATATCCTGCCCGTGATAGATTATGTATTCACTAAGATGGTAGAATCTTTCTCTAATTCTATGACTTATTTCTGAGGATTCCCCAGAAATGTCTTTAATAATCATAAGCTCTACTGAAAGTCTCTTCAAAGCAATCTAAGCATTTTCTATGAAGAACCTTAAAATGCTTCTTCTTCTATCCATTAACCTATTTCAGGCTACTTCTATATTTTTAGGTATTTGTTATAGCAGCAGCCCAATTTCTGGTACCAATAAGTGTCATTGTTTGCCAGACTGCTGTGTCAAATACCACACAATGTTTGGCTGAAAATTAGGAATTTATTGGCTCACAGTTTTAGAGGCTAAAAGTCTAACAGTGAGGCATCAGCAAGACCCTGCTTTCTCCCTGATGTCTGTAGCATTCTTGTCCAGGATTGTCTCATTCCTTTGGCCTCTTGGCTTGCATCTCTTCCTCCTATCGCATGGCAATCTCACTCTCCTTGTGTCTGCTCTTCCCATTTCCACTGCCTTCCAGCCTCTTGATCCTCTCACTCTATTTTACCTTCCTCTCTTAATAGGACCTCCAACTATATTGATCAATATCTGCCCTCATTCAATCTGGCCATACCTAAAAGGATCTTAGAAGATCATAATCTCAAATTATTCCTTAATTTATAGGAAAGTACATCTTCAAAGTGTCTTAATTAGAAATGAACTCACACCCACAAGAATACTGATTAAGATTATACAGACTTCTTTGTTGGCTCACATAATTTAATCCAGCACATGTATGTAATATAAATTTTGTGTTAGCTCCTGATTATAAATTTTGTTGCTGTAAATTGGGTAACTTGGTGAAGGGTACCGTGATATAAGAAAGACAAGACAACGAGTTTAAGAGAAAGCTGGGGTCAGGGGGCTAGCAGAACTTATCTGCAGAGCTAACCCCAAAGCACAGACAGCCCAGCAGTTTTATTAGCAGGGCAAGTTCCAGTTATGTTCAGAGAAGCACAGCTACTGATTTATTACTCTTGGAATTTGCTTGAAAAAATATTGCAGGCAAGGTTTACTCCTTTAATCTATCCTTATCTCATCCTTGAGTCTTGGTGTCAGCAAGAGTTCAAACAATACTCTCAAGGTTTTCCTCTTGAGCAAGTGTCTGGCATTCCAGACACTCTGTCTTTATACTTGAGCCAGAATTTCACATCTCAAGGACTCTTCCCCACATCTCCCCCTTTTCTTTTGTATGATTAGTAATGACTAATGTGCTCAAAATATCCAATTGTTTCTTCGTGCTGTTTATTTCTTTTCTCAGGTACCTTTTGCAGACTGAAAGAATATACATATTAATATTATAATTATTTCTCCAGCAATCATTTGGAAATGGTGACTATTCCACCACTTCAACAGTTTTGATAATTAAAGTTTGTTACTAATTTCTTCTCAAAATTCTGATCTGGGAAGTGTTTCTAAACTATTTTGATACACTTCTAAGGCTTATTTTTGTAATTCTAAGGTATTAAGACTAAGATTATAAGTATGTCCCAGAATATGATTCCTGGTTTGATTCCAACTGTATTGGCTTTCATTATAAAGCAAAGGGGTTATACAATAGGATGATTCATTCAAATCACATTTTAACCCTCTTAATAGATTTAAATTATAGATGCTATCCCCTAATCCTACAACTGTGGTTTCTAAATCATTGAGGTGTTTATTTAATTCTTGATCAATATATTATTGACTCTGCCACATTTTATTGGAGTTTTCATGCCAAGTACACATATATTCTTGAGTTTTATTTCATTATGCAAAGCTATACCAGCTACAGAAGCAGCAGTAATAATTCCAATGAGTCTTAAGATTCCTAATATTATAAGGCCAATTATACATTTAGTTCTATGTATATAATGATTAATAAAATGCCATAGTACTTGTGTCTCAGGTGAGTGTTGCCAATATCAAGTCATTTGGACTGGCAGCCATAATCCCCATCTTCTTCTAGTGATTAATAATGATTCATTAGTTTTAGTTAGTGAAGCATATATACAAGTGTAAAGAGAACAATTTGGGCAGTTAATTATATTTTCAACTATAGTAATTTTTCCTATAAAGAATACCAAAGGATCTCAAAGGTAAGTCATTATTTGTCTGGTGTACATGACAGTCAATGTAGTAAATGTGGAATTAGTTATTCCCTTCCAAATATAAGTATGTCCTGATGCTAACAGGACCTTCCACAAATGAGATTGTATAACATTCAAGCTAGTATACCAAGGTTGGAGGAGATATCTTACCTTATAATTCCAGTTAAATGATTGTGAGGTGGTACTTGATGAGTTGGCTCCAAAATGCTGTGGTTTTTTTTTCAGTTGTATGTACAGTTTCACTTGTACCCACCTTAGACCATGTTAAACTTGTATTTTAAGGTCTTGAGGCTCCCACAGGGGTTCAATCCTTTACAATTCCATAGGAGTCATTGAAAGTATAACTCCTTTCATTCCTTTACAAGTGCTCCATTTGCCTTGTACCTCCTGCCATTCTGTGGGAAAGTTACAATTAATCATTAATTTAGGATTATAAAGGAAAGATGGAAAAGTCAAAAAGTCACCATGTAATTGGAGGTTTCATTTTTTGTCTGGTCTGTTTTTAGTTCAACCCAACTATGGTTCTGTGGAGTAATGCAGTCAGACATTAGTCTGATACAGAGAGGGTGTTTTTGAAATGGCAATGACAAATTTATTTGCTTGCCTTCTTCCTCAGGGTGTAAAGATAATTGTAAATCAACAGGACCTGGGAAGTCAAATGAATTTATATATATAGGATATGATTCATTGCCCATGTTAATAATTCAAGGAGTGGGGGATGAGATATATATACCCAATATGTGTAATTATGAAGTGGTGTAGCACTTACAGTAGTAGAAACCAAAGCCATCATGGCTAAGACAAAGTAGTTCCATTCATAGGAGTATTGGTATTATGTAAAATCTTTTCAGCTTCTTGTGTTAGCTTTTTAAGCTGTCCCCAGTTGGGAATTGAAGCCACAGCAGTGTGAGCTGTGACAGTAGCAGTGCATTGAAGTGTCACCCTCTGCATTTTTTTCTGAGGGGAATCCAAAGGATCAAAACCAAATCATCCTGTGGCCACCGGCTCAACCTCACTGTTACAATTTCTTCCAATGCTTGAATCATAATATGTCTATGACAGAACACCACCAAGTCCACTCTAATCCATAGCTCCTCCCCCAATACTGAGGAGATTGGGATGGTGGTGTCCACTCCACATCCAAGTGAGAGAGGGCTTATATCACATGGATATGGTGGATGGGATTATCCTGCCCGCAGCTGCAGGCCCTCTCCATTCCCTGGGATGGCTGTTGCCCATAGTCGTCTCCTCACCAGGTGACTTTGATGAGTCCATTGAGCTGTAGGGTAGAAGTTGCAGCTGTATGCATACATGTATGCATATGTATTTATATATCATTTTACAAATATTGGTATGTATTGTGAAAAATTTTGATTTTTACCATCAATAAAAGAAAAACAAAAAAAAGAGATTATTTTGAAAAAACCTTGGAAAAAAAAACAACAACAAATCATCCTCTCTTAACTGTCATCGTCCAGCCTTGGCTTCAGTCATCTGCTGTGGACTCACACTTTCTCTCCAGATTCTGTAACAAGACAAGCATACACTCATCCCCACACTTTTACCCATCCTTTTTTCCACTGATCATCATCTTTCCACCACATAGGCTGATTGGCTTCTTGTGACAATTTTTGAGCCCAATGTCTTTCAGCTGCTGTGTTATTGTCTTCTGGTTTAACATTTATGAAATTTAGAGTAAACATAGCTTGTGCCACTTGTTGTCAGGGAGCACTGTACTCTTCCCTTTTTTGTTTTTGTAAATGTAATTTTAATGTATGATGAAAAGGTTTCACAATAGCTTGTCCTTGAGAATTATAAGGAATTCCTGTAACATGTTTAATATTCTAAGACTTTAGAAAAGAAGCTAATTGATGAGGTGTATATCCAGGAGCATTATCTGTTTTTATTTGATTAGGCAACCCCATACATGCAAAGTATTCTAGTAAATGAGTGATAATATGATGGGTACTTTCTCCAGTTAAAGGAGAGGTATAAAAACATCCTGAAAATGTATCAACACTAACATGAACATAAGCCAATTTCCAAAAGAAGACACATGTGTAACATCAGCTTTCCAGATATCATTAGCAGCTAATCCTCTGGAATTAACTCCTGACTGTCATGGGGGTAGACACAAGCTGGCCACAGGTCAGGCAATGAGAGACCATATCTTTAGATTTGGCAATAGTAAGATTGAGTTTTTTATGTAAAACAGCCACACTACAATGAGTTAATTGATGCCATTCACATGAGGGAGCATAATTAATTAACAACTTATCAATCATTGCATTACCATATGCTAAGGGCCCTGGAAGGTTGGTATAGGAACTAATATGCACACTATATAATGGGTGGGTGTGAGAGTGAATGGCACTTTGCAAATTAGTAAATAGATTTTGCAGTTCAGAATTATCATTGGGAAGGGTCACTGTTTCAATATGAGTTACAGTATTAAAGACATATTGTGAATCAGAGATTATATTAATAGGAGAAGAGATATACTGCAAGAGAGAAATAACTGCTGCTAGCTCTTCTTTTTGTGCAGAAAAATATGAGATAGACCATGTTTTCTTAGTGGGACCAAAATATCCTCCTTTTCCTTTCCCATTCCTGTCAGTAAAATAAGTGGGTGCCGAATCAAAAGGCTATGTGCTAACAGCTTTTGGAAGAATCCAATTTGTGAGTTTAAGAACAGTAAATATTTTTGACTTAGGATGATTATCAATTTTATTAATATAATTTGACAAACCTATCTGCCAGTCATAGTTTTCTTGTAATGCACGTTCAATTTGAGAGTGAGTCAAAGGAAAGATTTTAGAGTCAGGATCTTTCTCCATTAATTGACGTAAGTGTTTGTGACCACTATAAAGAGCAATTCCAATTTTATCTAAATAGGTAAGATTTCTTTTTAATTTTTTCTTTTGAGCATGTGGGAGAAAAATACATTTTAAAATTCTCTCCACTTGCACTAAGACTCTAGTTGGAGAGTGTTTATATGGTGTAGCCATTGGGCAACTTGATGTAATTATGAATTCCAAAAATATAATTATATCATGCTTGTAAACTGATCTGTTAATCTGGGCAAGATAAAGTTATGATTAGGGCATTGACTGGGCCATGTCAGTAGGGCATTGAGCCTCACTCCTTGGGGGGTGGGGGAAGAAAATATAAAAAGCATCACAAAGAACAGAGTTGCAGCAGTTTTTGAAAAGCAGTTTTGATATTGGAGTTTTGATGTTGGAGAGAAGGCCCCAGGAGAAGAGAAGTGAGCCATTCACCTGATAGTCTACAGCTGGCCTTGTGGAGGAACCAGAGGAGCTCATCCCATAGAGAAACACAGCCCTGGGAAGAGAGGAACCCAAGAAGCTTGAACCCTGGCAAACGTTGGCAACTGTCTTGCTCCAACACGTGGCAATTGACATTGGTGAGAGAAAAAACTTATGCTTTATGGCCTGGTAACTGTGGACTTATACCCCAAATAAATACCCTTTATGAAGACCAACCCATTTTTGGTATTTCACATTAGCACCCCTTTTGCTGACTAATACAGAATTTGGTACTGAGGAGTGGGGAAGTGCTTTTGTAATTGCCAAATGTTGGAATAGATTTATAAATGGGTAAGGGGTATATTTTGAAGGAATTGTGAAATGCTTGATGGAAAAAGCCTAGGTCACTTTGAAGAGACTGTTGATAGTAATATGGATGCTAAAGAGACTTTCTATGATGCCTTATAAGTAAATGATGAAACTATTATTGGAAACTGGAGGAAAGGCAATCCATGTTTTAAAGTTGCAGAGAACTTAGCAAGATTAACTTCTGGTGTTATATGGAAGACAGAATTTGAAAATGGTGAACCAGAGCATTTAGTTGAAGACCTTTCCAAAGTAAACTCAGAGAGCGTTGCTTGGCTTCTCCTTGCAGCTTATATAAAAATCCTAGATGACAAAATATAGTAAGGACTGAACTTTTGGACACAAAGATAACAAAAGCTGCTTCTGGAACTTCCAAGTTTCTGGAAACCAAATTCCCAGATGAAAATGCCGTGTTTGAAGAATTTACTAAACTTGGAACTCATAACTCAGAATTGAAGATGCAGTTATCTCAGAAAGACTTGTGGGCTTGGACCCCTGCTTCTTGCTTGCTAAACCAACAATGTTTTTGAGAGTCCTATATGAACAAAACCACTGTCAGCTTGGACCAAAAGGGGACATGGAAAGGAAAGATTGAAGAAGAAAAAGCTTTAAGAAGAAAATCATGGAAGCTGAGATGTGGATCTAAGACATCCCCTGGGGCCAACAGAGGAGCCCCACCCATGTGTACAGAGAGGATGAGTTTGCACCTGGAGTGGAAGAGGGTGGATATCCCCATCCAATGTTCAGGAAGAGTTTTGCTGCCCCAGGTACAGGGAGGGTGAGCACCTTCCTCAAATATTAGGGCAGTTAAGGTCAGCACCCCACAGGTCTGAGAGGGTGCTCCTGTCCCCCATGGATTAGAGAAAGCCAGGTGGTCAACGCATTGCTCTGAGAGGGTTGAACCTGTACGCCAAAGGTTAGGGGAAATGTTGTCTTCACCTCACTGTACTAGGGGGGCTAAGACTCTAACCCAAAGATTGGGTAAGCTGTGGAAATTACCCCAACACTCTTGGAGGGTGAGGCCTGGAGATTGGTCAACAGCCAGATGCTTGATGAGGGTGGAACAGAAAAAATGGCCATTGGGCAAGCCTGTGGAAAGGGTCGGTTCCCATGTGGCACCAAGGAGAAGAAACAATTGTCTTAAGAATGACTCTCAGACTTTGAAATCAAATGGAGGATGCCCTGCAGGTTTACTGAACTGTAGAGGATCCATGACTCACGTTTAACATCCCAATTTCTCCTTACAATAATGAAAATGTTTATCCTTTGTCTGTCCATTTGTGTATTGGAAGCAGTTAAATGGTTTTGTAAGTTTCAGAAGTCTACAGCAGACGGGATTTTGCCTGAAGACAAAATATTTCTTTAAACTGCCTATGACATGATTTTGTACTTGAATTGTTACTGATTTACATTTTTTTGAAATATTGTATTGTATTGTATTGTATTGTATTGTAATGTATTTTTGGAATTCAGAGGGTGGAGGGAAAAATCAACAATTGGATATTTTCATTTAAAGAGACTCTATCTAATTGAATATCATGAATTCTAAGTTGTATCCATTCTAATTCCTTTACAGCCTCAGGAGGTAATTGTACAGGACTGTTAAGAACTGAACCTTCTTTGAATGTGTTAAAAATGTTGTGCAAAGCATATGTAGGAATTCCTAGGCTTGGGCAGAGCCAATTTATGTTCCCCAATAATTTCTGAAAATCGTTGATTGTTTAAGGAGTCCCAACAAATTTGAACCTTTTCTGGAATAATTTTATTTTGATTAATAATAGTGCTGGGATATTTAAAAGCATTGGTCAATTGTGTTTTATCTTCTGCTACCTAATATCCAGCTTGAGACAAATATTGCATTCATTCTATGTATATAACTTTAAACTGTTGAGAATTTTTATGTGCTACAAGAATATCATCCATATAGTGAATGATATATGCAGTAGGGAATATAATCATACTAGAAGAATAGTCCAATGTACAAAAGTTTGACATATTGTAGGGCTATTCATCATGCCTTGAGGTAAAACTTTCCATTGGAAATGTGTCATAGGTTGGGAATGATTAAGAGCTGGAATAGAAAAAGTATATTTTTCTCTGTCCTGCTCAGCTAATGGTATGGTAAAGAAACAATTTTTTAAGTCAATTACTATTAAATGCCAGTCTACTGGAATTATTGTAGGGCATGGAAGCCCTGGTTGAAGGGATCCTATTGAAACTATAACAGAGTTAATTTTCTGTAATTTAGTGAGCATGCACCACCTTTAAGATTTCTTTTTAATGACAAATACTGGCAAATTCCCAGGGCTATTACATGGTTCTATATGGCCAGCCTCAAGTTGTTCTGGAACTAAATTTTGAAGGGCTCCTATTTTTCACTAGTAAAGGGCCACTGTTCCACTCATACAAGAGTGGACACTTTCCATTTTAATGGTATGGGCACAGCAGCTGTTTGAACAGTGGCCCCCACTCTAAATTTGGATATCCTAGCCCTTGTCTATGGGGCTTACTGTTGACCTCAATTATGTCCTGTAATTTGATATTTATATTTTCTAAACCTTCCAGAGGATTAAACCCCATGTTTGACATCAATTTCTTTGCTGATGGAGATAAGTGGGGAATGGTGACATATGCTCCCCACTGTTCCATTAAGTCTTGACCCCATTAGTTTACTGCTATATCCAGGACATAAGGTTGAATAGTTCCAAATTGGCCATCTGGTCCTTCACAAGGAAGAATAGATTGGCTCTGATATACAATATCCACCTTACCAATTCCTTGCATGGGAAATTGTAATTTTACCAATGGTCAGGTGGATGGCCAATTCTGTAATGAAATAATAGAAACATCTCCACCTGTATTGACTAGACCTATAAATGACTTGCCATTGATTATAAGTTTGCATTCAGGGCACTGTTGGGTAAGGGGCAATTGCCAATAAATGGATCAATTTCTGATAGTACTAGAGCCCCCATTTATTTTATTTGATTTACTTCCTATTTTTCAATAAGGAAGTGAGAGTAACTGAGCTATATTTTCACCTTGGACAATTTGGAAAGGAGCTAAGACCGAAATCATAACCTTAATCTCCTGCTTATAATCCTCATCAATGACTCCTGGGTGCACATTCACTCCTTTTAACAATAGTTCTGATCATCCTAGAATAAGGCCTACAATATTTTTTGGGATGGGTCCTATTACTCCAGTGCCAACCAGGTGAAGATTGCCAGAGGGGGGAAGCATTATATTTGTATTAGAAGGAAGAGCTAATGCTGCACTTCCACTTGTAGCGGGGCTAAGGTCCGTGATACTCTGAATGGCCTCTCCAAGATGGGTGGAGGAGTATAAACAAGGAATTGTTGTGCCCAGAATTGTATGCCAGGGCACCGGTGCCAGCCCCTCATAGCATTTCCTGAATGCTGAATCTGTCTCCCATCTATATCAAATCTAGATTTCCAGTGAGCCCCTTTTCAACATTTTGGGCACACACCAGGAGTGGAATTAACATTAATCTGCTGTGAATTTTGAACAAGCAGTGCTGTTGTAGAGGACCATTTTTTACAGTCTTTTTTATAATGACCAGCTTTTCCGCAGTTAAACAGCTTCCAGGAACCTTATCTTTTATGGCAATACCGGCAAATGCCTCTGCTAATGACTGAGCTTTATGGTGCTCTGAGCTGATATTTTGGCACATTTTTAGATATCCTTCAAGAGTGGCCCCAGCCATTTTCATGGGTCTAAAGGCTTTTTGACACTCTGTATTAGCATTGTCAAAGGCCAGGATTTGAAGTAATAAATCTCAAATGGCTGGGTCTGTCACAGTGTGCTCAAGAGTTTTTATTTTTTTTAATTTTTTTTAAGGCAAGCTATAAAATCAACATATGGTTCAGAGGTGGCTTGCTTTACATGTGCAAATGAGGGAGCTACTGATCCTGAAGGAGTGATTTTTTCCCCAATCATGCAAACAACAAAGGTGGCACTGCACTTCAGTCAGAGTACTGAAGTTGAGCATGAACACTTAAATATCCTACAGAAGACATGAGTTGTTCAAATGTTACACTTACTGGAGGATTAACATTGGCATTGTGGGATGCAACAATATGAGTTTCATCATCCCACCATGTTTTGAATTGTAAAAATTCAGAGTCAGTGAGGCAGGTTCTAGCAAAGTGATCAAAGTCCCAGGGAATGTTTTTGGGTTGAAAGATCCCTCACAAAATTCCCAAGGTATATGGAGAGTTAGGTCCATATTTAGCACATGCCTCCTTTAATTCTTTCAGTACCTTAAGATTTAGAGGAGTATGAGTAAATTGTTGTCCTCCCTGTGCCATTTCAAGCTTTAGGTGCTATGGGGGTCACTTGGACAAGGAACATATAAGCATCCATGTGTCTGGCTAATTGAGCCTCTCAGATGCCTTTTTGTAATGTAGAAACATTTGGAACTGTAATTTTAGCTAAAGGGAGAGGTCATAGCCTCTTCTAAGCCAGGAGCAAAAGGACAATGTCTTTTTACTTCCTCCATTGAACAGGATTCCTCAGGGGCCATTGCAGCTGCCACCTGTACTGGAGCACAAAGGCAATCAAGAACGGGAGGGTTTTCCTTTTCTAAAACATGTTCCTCCTGAATCATGGTTGCTATATCAGATGAAATGATTCCCCTTTTTATACTTTTCTTTTCAATGTCAGAGTATTCACTATCAGAGTCAGATTGCAATGGTTTGAGAGCTAGAGAGATTAAACTACATAATGACCATACTTGAAAAGGAATAGGCTCTCCTTTCCTATATTCCCTTTTTAGTTCAGAAAACATCTCTCTCAATTGTTTATTGTCAAGAGTCCCTTTTTGGGGAAACCAGTAACAGTGTTTATGTACTAACACAAATATATCCTCTCTATATATATTTTTAACCTTTACACCATGAGTGCAAATCAAAGAAAGAAGCACCAGTTTATATTCACCAGAATATAAGAAGGAGAAGTTTTTCTGATGGTTACCTTGAATAACAGTATCCAGAGCAAAGCAGGAATTTTTCAATGGGGAATACTCCTCCCCTCTCAACCTCTGGTATCAGTGGTACTGAAAATCCCCAAAGTTTCCACTCCATTGGAGACTTCTTTGTCAAGCTCCACATTGGGTGCCAGATGTTTCTGTAAAGTGGGTAACTCGGTGAAGTGTACCACGATATAAGAAAGACAAGACAAAGAGTTTAAGAGAAAGTTGGTGTCAGGGGGCAGGCAGAACTTATCTGCCTAGCTAACCCTGAGGTACAGACAGCCCAGCACTTTTATTAGGAGAGCAAGGTTCTGGTTATGTGCAGAGAAGCATGGCTAGTGATTTACTACTCTTGGAATTTGCTTGAAAAAATATTGCAGGCAAAATTTACTGCTTTAATCTATCCTTATCTTATCCTTGAGTCTTGATGCCAGCAAGAGTTCAAACAGTGCTCTCAAGGTTTTCCTCTTGAGCAAATGTCTGACATTCCACTTGGTCTTTACACTTGAGCCAGAATTCCACATCTCAATGATTCTTCCCCACAAATATAACTTAGATCTAGTTAGTAGAGATCAGTGTTTCTTCTCCTCTTCCATCACCCACTGATAGCAGGGCAGTGTCCTCCACCAATGAGTCACCTAGGCTCAGGTACACAGTGAAGGACCAAAAAGATTCCCCTTTTTGCAGGGAATCTCTTTTCCTTCCCATTGCCGACATTAGGTTCAGACACCATTCTCCTGCCCCAACCATGAACTAATGATTTGTATTCTTTTAAACACTTTCCCCTTCTCTCTACAATGTCTAGGAGCATTCATTCTTTTCCTCCTATGAAGACAGAAATACAATTCATTTTATCAGTCATTCATCCAGACAGTCACTCTCTAGTACAATCTTCCAGATTCTGATATAAACACTGCTGAAACATGTTGAAAATGGAGATAACTTTGAATAAATCCCCTAATAACTTTGTGAGTTATTTTGGGTAATTGTCTGCTTTCTTTGCTATTAAATAAACTGATGTAGGAAAAGAATGGAAGTTTCCAGAGGACTGAAGCCCTGTTACTTTGGCCTGGATGCTTTTCTCTTAATCACCACCACCTGTTTAGACTTATAGGGAAGTTGGTACCCTCATTGAGTCGTTCTACTACCTGTGTCATTCTCAGCAAAGATCCCACCAACTGTGTGGTCATTTCACTTGGCCTGTTCCATGGTGTCAGGGAATCTATTCCTGGGAACACTTGTTTCTGCAGGAAGGGAGTGAAGATGCAAAACATAAAAGATAGTTCATAATTTTTTTCAACAGGAATCGACAAGATCCTTTATGCAGAGTGATGGAACATTCTTCTCTCACTATCAACAATGCACAGGTACTGTAGCTGAAAGACACTTTTGAGTGACCACACCCTGGGCTTTTAGGGGACAGGATGACAACCTGAATTGAGAATATTTGAAATTTCCTACTCTAGCCCTGACTATGTGTGACACCTGCAATTATTTTCAGACTCACACAACACTCCTTTTATGGAGGCCACAGTGGTTAATAGCACTAACTTTATCTCAGGTAGTAGATCCTTGTCCTCTGTAAAAGTTTCCTTTTCATGTCTGTATTTGTTTGCCAAAGAACTACCAATGCAAATTATGAGATTTGTTGGCTTTTATAAAGGGTGTTTATTTAGGGTAAAAGCTTACAGTACCAAGGCAGTGAAAAGTCTAGCTCAAGGCAGTATGAGAGGTGTTTTCTCACCAAAGTCAACTGCCACATGTTGAAGCAAGATGGCTGCCTATCTGTGCCAGATTCCAGGCTTCTCCTCTGGCCTCACCCTTTACTCTTAAGCTCTGTGGGTCTAGCCTTTTCATGCTTAAGTGATCCTGTAGTCCTCTATCTCCTGGTATGGGGCTTGTTTCTTTCTAGGTCTCCTATATCAACTTCAGCACTTCTGATATCTTCCCAATTTCAGGTGTAAACTATCAGGCAAATGGCTCATCTCTCCCTGGGGCCTCAGCTCTTTGAGCCATCTTTCTGTCACATGGCAGCATCAAAAATTACAGAGCTCTCTCTTCCTGTGAATGCCTGTGTAAGTGTCCATTTATATCAGACTCAGCAAGGGGCCAGGGACTCAACCCAAGTCATACCTTACTGACATAGTCCAATAGAAAACCATACAGCAATCTTAACAAGTTTAAGAGCCCCCTCAGCTGAACTTAATGTAATCAAAGAGTATCACATCCAGAGGAATAGATTACTTTTAAAAAATTAGATTTCTCTTTTAGGGACTCATAACTTAATCTCAAACTTCCACAATGTTCTTACTGGATTTGCTAATGAGGGCCTATACCAGGATCATAATGGGACAGTGTCCATACTTAAGCAGAGAAAAGGTAGAGCACAGGCAAATCCTGAGCATAATGTCCCAGGAATCCATTGTCAGTTGCCCTCCCTGTGATCCAGAAGCAGTGGAGAAAGGATTACTGCTGGGCAGCTCAGATATATCCATAGGGACAGAGACATGCAAATATGGCCCCTACACCTGCTTATGGAAAGCAGCTTAGCTGTCCTTGTTCTTCCTGTTGAGAAGCCCTCCCCTTTTTCATGCCCTTCCTGGGTCCACCTCCATGGGGACTTCACTGGCCAGGGCTTTCCTACTCAACACTGTGAAAGGTAACCTACCTTGTTCATTAGCCTCAGCTGTGACTGCTCCACATGGGTTGTTTCCATTCTGCTTCCTCTGTGACTGCAAGTATTCTGTGATGGTGGAGTTCAGGGGTGTCAGTGAGAGCCAGGGGGCCTCTAACCATCTTCTGCAAGGCCTCTGACTGAATTTTCTGATAATGTAATGAATGGGGTCTGTCAGGCTCCTGTGCAAGGGAAAAGGTGGATTGTATTAGTGAGTCAAGCAACTACATATATTCAATGTACACTCCATCACTTTAAGGAAGATTCACAAGCTTTCTTGAAATGGTCAATCTGAAAGGAGAGGACATGACTCTCACTGTGAGAGTAAAGAAAGAGGAAGTGAGTGTGAGCTGAGACACAAACATCCCTTGTAGGACAGCAGGAGGGGCTCTTGTGACCACCAGGGATCCCTCAGGGCCCAACTCCAGGGCAGGAGTAGAGTGTGGCCTAGGTTTCCTTTAAATTTTGGGGTTTCCTGTTACTGTGCAGGAAAGTCTTCCTTCACAACTCTATTTTTGTTTTTTCTGAATAAATTTATTTTATAATGGTTAATGCAGTACAGGGATTCAATTCATTTTTAAACCTTCATTTTTTTCAGACTGCTGTTAGCAATAATCTTTCAGAAGATTATTACTAATTAGGAAATCAAGTGTCCTTAATCCAAACTCCATTGTCATTCAAGGATTTTTTATTTTCTATACTGTCTCAGACATACTGTAGTAAAACATTTCTCTCCGAGACTATTCAATACCTAATATTAATATGGTGGTATCTTTTGTTCATGTCATTTATGTCTTGCATGAAGCTGAAACACAATTGTAATAGTTTACATTGTGCACTTCTTTTTGTAGACTGTGGTTGTATTTCTGAGTTTCTCCACCATCCATTCATTGCAATATCCAGGAAGGAAGCACCCTCAGTGACCCTTTAATGGTCCTCATTAGCCATTCAATGAGGCATCTGCTCCTTTATTTTATCTCATTTATGTTGGTGAACCACTGCTGCCAGCCAAGTTCAGCCCCCTAGCACACTCTATAAACAACCTGTCCACCTGACAACCACATGGCTGCAGCCCCTTTTCTAAGTTGCTGCAGATGTGATTCACCCACCCTCTCGGCCCCCTTCTCCAAGTACAACAGAAAGGGCTCCTGTTGCTAATGCTGTCCCCTGTGTATGTAATGAGGAGTTTCCAGTGTTCTGAAAATAGAGTCCAATCCCCAACATTCTCACCCACTCGGACAACAGCACCTGGTAGGACACAGGTGTGGATGAATCCTAGGAGTCACAGATTATTTTCAATATGTACTTCTAGAACATCTGAAGCATTTTGGATTGCTGAAACTTAAATTGCTAAATTTTGTATTGAAAGAGCATACATCTCTTTTTCATCTAGAAAATAAATTTATTAACTGCCACAAAATATTAATGTTAGGAACAATAAAATCAGTTAACTCCTGCATTCAAATATTTATAAAATTAAAGTTGATTTGTGTCAGATTTTAGGAAATGCATTAAGAAGTCACTGATTGCAAAAAGTATAATATTGGCATAAGTGGGAAAATAAATGAACACAAAGCCAAGAAATGAATGCCATTTTAAAATATTAATTATATTTAGGTAGAATCACATTTATATTGATTCATACATAAATATATATTTAAATATATTTGTTTTGTTTCAGAAAGGCATGCACATAGAATAACATAATTGTGACCACTACCACATATGACAAACAGAAGTAAATTCAAATGGATAAAGTATTTAGCATATTAATCAGGATATATATGTGCAATGTGTAAGTATTACATATTTCTTCAAGTGAGCATTTATGTGTCATTGTTAGGTATGTGTATATTCATGCAGTTTTTTATTTTAATTTTTCTTTATTTTTCCAGGAGCTTTAGATTACATAAATGTTACATGGAAAATATAGGAGATTCCCATATACCTCATCACCTCCCACCTCCAAACATTCCCCCATTAACATCTATCCTTAGTGTGGTACCTTTGTTACAATTGATGAACACATATTGAAGCACATCTACTAAGCATGGTCTATAGTTTACATTATGGTTTACAATTTGCACAACACAGTTTTATAGGTTTTGACAAAATATATAATGGCCTGTATTACATGGCAGTTTCATGCAGAACAATTACAATGTCCCCCAAATGCTCCATGTCACAGCTCTTCTACCCTCTCCCTCCCCTCAGAACCTCTGGTGACTACTGTCTGTATATCAATATTACAAGTTCTTCCATTACTAGAATAACAATAAGTCTACTTTAGTCCATAGTTGCATTCCCCCCTTATGATTGTTTGTTCCTCAGTCTTGAGGATTTTGTGATGGCGATGCACTCTCTGCTTCCAATTTAGAGGGGGCTTAAATCCCATAGCAGATGGATAGAACTGTGTTGCTTGCAGTTATAGATACACTCCTTTTTGGGATGGGCATTGTCCATCATTGTCCTTTTTTTAGTTGTTCTGAGTGAGCTGGAGAGTAGTTATTGGCTTCAATTCCACTGAGTTTCAGGGATCAACCTGCATATCAACAGCCAGAAGATATAAGACTCTGGGACATGTTTATGATGTTTGAACAGACAGTGTAAACCTATATGAAAACTTAAAATCTAAATATTTGAGGTGCTAAAAGATAATAGGAAAATCATTGTGATATTGTAATTGATAATGGTATAATGCCTAAAGCAGATAAAATTGAAATATACAAACAAAATAACTATATTTGTTTTTATAACACTCAGGAAAAGCAAAATTGTAAATTTATTCTTTTTGCAATTAAGGAAAAAAATTTGTATGTTACCAGTCCTACAACTAAAAGAGAGGCATAAAACCAACTGGTCCAATTAGTATATGGGAAACAACCTATTCCTCATGTTAGTTTGTTCCTCGGGCTCATTTGTCATGTGACCAAAATCTTGCTGTTTTTACATGGGGACCCAAAAATAGATGACATTGCCAAAGACATATGCTCTCATGCAAGCTGCTCTTTTACTTAGTACGTAGATTCCTTCTGATCCAATAAGGACAAATTGCCATTGGAAGATAGAGATGATATTTGGAGGCTTTGGCAGGCTTCTTTAAGTGAATAACAGCACAGTCCCTTAGAATTTTGGAGCAATGATGTACCTTCCTTTTGAGAAATAAGATTTTTGTTTCTACTGGTTCTTGACAGATACTGAATGTTAGTCATGATGATCATGTTACCATGCAACCCAAGCTGCTCTTTATGAAGTGGATTTGACATAGGAAGGCAAGACTGAACCTAAATTTCAAGCAGTTCAGTGCAATATGTAGGCAGGCACAATGGGAATGTTGAGAGCTATAACACTACAGCCCCATTCTGGCACAACCTAAAATGAGAATGGAAAGTGTAATCAGTCTAATTATCAGAACTTCAAGAAGTTCTTTTGGTTGTTCAAATTGCTTGGAAAGAATAATGGCTAGAGGTGTCTTTGTATACACAT
This sequence comes from Cabassous unicinctus, assembly GCA_029593785.1. Classification (NCBI taxonomy): domain Eukaryota; kingdom Metazoa; phylum Chordata; class Mammalia; order Cingulata; family Chlamyphoridae; genus Cabassous; species Cabassous unicinctus. Next base: position 52,122 of record JAQZBX010005286.1, read on the forward strand.
TCATGAGCTTTGACCAATGGTTTGGCTGAATTGTTAGGTTCTTGGAAGGAACACTTTTGGAAAATTGGTGACAAAGAAGTCTGTAAGGGAATTATGTACATAGACATTTCTGAAGAGCAAAATAAAAAATTCATATCCTAAGTAAATGTTCAAGAAAGAGTGATCTCACCAGAGAAGAATTTAAAAAATCAAATCATTAGGATGACACATTTTGTGGATAGGAGTTCACTTCATTCCACAACCAATCTTTTTGTTAACCAATTGACTTATGAAAAATGTGGCCAAGGTGTTAGTATGGAGGTTATACCTAGGCCAACTTTGTGAGGGCAAATGGAATATTGACTGGGTGGTAAAGGAAGGTACTTTTAAATACCAGTTAGTACCTTACAAGTCAAAGAAATAAGCAATATATTGTTTTCAGTATTTCTTCCTTGACATGTCCTGAATTTGTTTGGGGGTATATTATATCTCTGGTTTCTTGCCTCAATTAACATCATCCTAGAGCATAAGTTGAATTAACTTTGAATTAGAGTGTTTACATTAAAAGATATCAAGGATTAGCATAAGTATCAAACAAAATATGGGTGATACTGCTGAGTAAATGCATTATGGGGATTATGCAGAAGAATGGATCATATTAAAAGTAAATTTGACTTTGTTATTTTATTTGGAGATTAAGCATGTTTTAAGGAGATGCATTTGGCACAGAGTTGACAAGGTGTGGGCTGTAGTTGTTAATTTTAGGGGACTTATTGACTAAGTTATGGTGCCCAGTTGTTTATTCAAACATGGCCTAGTTGTTGCTTTGATGATATATTGTAGAAGGGCTTAGCATCTAAAAACAGTGGACTTTAAGTCAAGGAGATTGCCCTGGATAATATGGATGTTACTCATCCTATCAGAAAGCCTCAAGAAAATAAACAAACAAACAAGCAAACTGCGGTTCCCAAAAGGAGAAGAAATTTTGACTTGCCAACACAATCACTTATGCAATTTCTTTTAAAATAAATCATTGCTATTGATATTTACTGGTCAGTATGTTTCTCAAGAGAATCCTTACTAATAAACACATCTAGACATTGGTAAAAAGACAATCAATATATGATGGTTCCTTTTTTAGAAACTGAGATTTATGATTAAGCTCCCATAAGAACTCCACAGGCAAACATTCCTCAATTTCCCAAAACACCTTCACCAACACCCTAGGAAGTTTTGCATTTCCTTACATTCATGGTGGAGATATATGGAGGAAATTCTTCCTCCATATTTATCAAATTATTTATCAAAATAAATCTTATGCTACTGTGTCCCCTCCAATACTAGAAAGGATCCAAGAAATGAGAGACAGAGAAACAATGAGCCCTTGGTGAAACCTTCAGTAGGATACATTGGCTGTTTTCCCACCAACTGTGGGATCTTAGGTGGCCAGAAGCTCTTCAAATGACAATAAAAGAGCTGAGATATAAGCACAATATTTGCTGTTCACATTATAGCTCTAATTCACAGTTTAAATGTTCTGAATCCTGTGGTTTCTTTCAGCCCATTTTTATCACCTTAACTCATTTCACATATATTTTGAATTGTGTATAAGGCCTCAAAACTGAAATCAATAATGGATTCTCAAGTGTTTGTTTGCTTTCATAGTGCATACATTTCAAGTGATACCTAAATCTGGTTTGGGGAAGACTCCCAGAATGCCTTGGTATAATTATTTGATAAAACAATTTATTTTATATTATATTATTATATTTTATATTGTGTATATATATATGTATGTGTGTATATTTTATATATATATATAATTTATACTATAATGTATACTACAATGTATAAATGAATGTAACACAAAAAATACACAAAAGGATATGTTAGTAGGAATGGTCAGATAGTCAGATAATGACTTGTGCAATCTCAGAAACTCCTGAAAATTCACCTGCCTGAAGCTGGGTTCTCCCTACTTTCTGCAGGTAAACACTTGAATGCAGCAGTCTTGCCACATTCTTATTACAGAAAGCACAATTCTACAAACCTCATGCAGCATGCCCATCTCTGCCTTGCTCCAGGAGAGCAGTTAAGTCCAGAGGTGTATTAGTCATCCATAGGGGTGCTGATGTAAAGTACTAGAACTCTGCTGGCTTTTATAAAGGGTATTTATTTGGGATAGACACTTACAGTCACAAGGCCCTAAAGAATCCAACTCAAGGTACCATAAGAGATACTTAATCACCCAAAGTCATTTGCTACATGTTGAAGCAAGATGGTGGGTGTTGTCTGTGTGAGTTTAGCCTTCCTTCTTTCTCTTAAGGCTCTGTGGTCCCAACTTCTTCTCAGCTAAAGGCTCTCCTAAGTCTTGTCTCTCAGGCCTTCTCAGCTGCTCTGTTCTCTTCAGCTGCAAACTATGAGTCTCATCTCTCTTCCTGGGGTCTTTGCAATGTCAATGGTGTTGTCTCTCTTCCTCTGCATTTTTCCTCTCTGTGTGCCTACTTCTCTGTGTATCTACTTCTCTGTGTGCCTACTTGATTGAGCATCTGTTTATATAGCACACAAAGGGTCAGGGACTCAATCTGAGCCACCCTAATGATGTGGTCAAATCAAAGCTCTAATCTTGATTTAATAAAGTAAAAGTGAACCCTCTGAATCTAATACAATCAAAGTGGTGCCATACCCAGAGGAACAGACCAGTTTACAAACATAATCTCTCTTTTTTGGAATTCATAAATAATTTCAAACTGCCACAAGTGGTGAGGAGACAAGGACAAGACACTGGGACTCATCCTTACCAGATATGAGCTCATGGGCATGCCACACACCCCTCTATGTTTCTGTGAGTTGATTTAGATATGTAACATTAAAATCAACACTTTCTGCACTTGTTCTGTGTGGATATTTAAAAATGAAGTATGATTACCAGTGTTAAGTATTTAGCCCAGGACAATCTCATTATGAGAATTCATAGGTTCCTCAATGCCACCCATCTCCCCAGTGCCAGTCATATCTGCTTAGGGTACAGACTCTTGGAAGGCCTCAAACCAAAGAGCCTGCTATATAGGAGGAGGATATGCAAATAGGGCTCTACCATCTGTTTATGAAAACCAACCGTGCTCCAACCCTAAAGCTCTTAGAGAGGAGCCCAAACCCAGGATTCCTAGGTGTTCCTATCCTGTGAATCCCATGATTGGAAGTGAACAAATAAATATCATCATGGAATTTGGGCTGTCCTGGGTTTCCCTGATTGCTATTTTAAAAGTTTATTTTATGGAAATGACAAGATACTGAGTATGTGAATAGTTATGAGTGAAACAATTATATAAATGACAGTTTATCTGACCAGGATATTTTTGTGCTTGTAGGTTTTTAGTGTGAAATCCAACTGGTAGAATCTGGAGGAGATTTGGTCCAGACTCAGGTGTCTCTGATGCTCTCCTGTGCAACCTCTGGATTCACCTTTAGTAGGTACTGGATGTGGTGGATTTCTCAGGCTCCAGGGCAGGTGCTTGAGTGGATTGGAGAATTAACCCTGATGGAGGAACTAAGAATAATGCACCATCCATGAAAGAATGATTCACCATCTCCAGAGAGAATGCAAAGAACACATTATATCTGCAAATAAGCAGCCTGAGAGCAGAGGACACAGCCACGTATTACTATGCTAGAGGCACAGTGAGATGAAGGCAGTTTGAGCTGAGACAAAAACCTCCCCTGCAGCATCACCACAAGGGGATGCACAGGACCCACCGTGAATATGATCCAGCCCGAGACAGGTGCAGAGGGACCTGAAGAACTGGTTTCTTCTCTGGGTCTGGTGATTCCTCTATGTTTAGTAGTTTCCCAAGGGGACCTCTCTAGATTTAAGAATCTGTGCCTTCCACTGAAACCTTTGAATGGGAAAAAGATTTGTTTTGTTTTGTTTTGTTTTGTTTTACAATAAGAGGAACCAATCCTTTAGAAACCTAAAGCAGAGTGCCCCTTATGGAAGCAAAAGTGGTTCTGCCAGTGCTTACCAGGATCAGAGTTCTGAGGCAGCTCAGGGCAGCCTGGTGAGGGTTTTCCAATCAGACTATGGAAAGTGATTTCAGTGGCATTTCCTGATTAGGACACACTTTGGGATTCAGTTTACACCTAAGGGGGCAGCTCTGTCAGGATCAGTGACCTATAAATCCTAATGGATAACACATCTGTCTCTCCACCTGATAAAGAAGTGTGCATCTCAACCTCAGAACTTGTCTGCTTTCTGTTTTACTCTTAGTCCAGTTTTTATCTCCCTGTTTCAGCAAGTCCAACTAATTGATGGACCTTATATGGTTTATATATGATGATGCTGATGTGCTAATATTTTCTGCTATTGTTAAAGAGTCTGTGATATTTTAGGTCCTCAGAGATGAGCAGACAGCCAGATAGCTCCAAATTTTGTGGATTTCTTTTGTTGATACATCTGTCTGAGAGATAATCTCTCATGGTAATTGTGAATGAAAAGAAACCTTGGTCAAAGGAACAAAATAGAGATCCCAGAAATAGACCCATAGAAAAATTGTCAACTGATTTTAAGAACATTGAAAAGGAAATGCAGTGGAAAGAGAATGGTATTTTGAAGAAATTATATTGGACCAAAGGACATTCTTATAATTAATAAATATGGATCAAGTACCATCAACTCTATTCATTCCCACACATTTATATTAGACCTTATTAAAAATTCTACACACATTAAGCATGAGCTCCCATTTTCAACCCACATTCAATTCCCTAGTAACTTATACTTTGAAGATTACCTCCTGGAGATTCCTCATCACTTTTAGTTCATATTAGTGATACTATACAATATTTATCCTATTTTG
>JAQZBX010005287.1:0-56924 GCA_029593785.1 Cabassous unicinctus
CCTAGGGAGAGAAATCTGTGCCGCCCCCCCTTCCCTCTCTCTCTCCTCTCCCCCGCCCTCCTCTCTTTCTTTTTCCTTCTACCAGTTTTATTAAGGGGAGAAGCTCCTGGAACACTGGAGAAAAACCTACTACATCTTGTTATAGGACTATAGGAAGGAGTAGGCAGTAGGGAAGAGGCAACTCCTCAAGGAAAGGCATAAAGAATCTCAATGACATAAAGAGGTTTGGGGCTTTTATTTGCCATGCACCCCACTGATGGGCCCTTTTCAAAATAATGTTTTCAATGTGTAAAATACAATTGATAAAATTATAAAGGACACCAATTATATTGAAATACAGTTATTCAAATACATAAAAATAAGTTTGTAAGAAAGGCATGTATATGCTTTTTTATTAATACTTTATAGCTTAGGATCAAGTACCTGATCTAATCTTTATCCTAATTTCCTAACTAGTGAAAAAGATAAAGAACATGTGGAGAGATTTGTAGCAACAGTGACACGACAAGAAAATAACTGTGATTGCTACTTGTGAGAGTCACAGGTACTGCACATCCTGTGCAGATTCGTCATCTACAATCAATATCAAGGAATGCAGCGAGTTTCGGTTAGAGATTTGAGGAAATAAAGGTAGATATTCTGCTCATCTACATTCATGGACTCTGAATTATTTTCTTTTTATATTTTATTATTGATTTCTTGTTTAATTTTGCTCTCATCAGATAACTTACTTCAATTTATATACTGTGAAATTTGTTGAGATATAGTTGATTTGTGCAAATGTTCCGTTTGGCTATAAAACGAGGTATTCTGTAGTTGTATAGTGCAGCCCCCTGTGTTTGTTCATAAGGTCAGTTTTGCTAATCATTTTGTGCCAATATTACGTATCGTTACTGACTTCTTTGCCTACATCTTCTCTTAATTACTAAGAGAGGAGTGTTTTATTATCTGAATATGATTGTTAATTTCTCTATTTCCTCCTGTGATTCTATCAAATTTTGCTTTTATATTTTGAGACTTTAGAATTGTTTAATCTTCCTGGTAAATTGCATATTTTATCATTAAGAAAGGATCCTCTTGATTTCTAAAAATGTGTTTGATCTTAAAGATCTTTTTCTTCTGGTATTAATAGAGTTTCATCAACTAATTTTATTAGCTGATTGTGTGATATCTCTTTGCCACCCATCATTTTCTTCTTTTTAGTGTCCTCATGTCATCAATTTGTTTTTTGTAAATAGCATATAATTGGTTTTTTAATTCATTTATTTTAAATCCAGACTGCCAATCCTTTTTTAACTGGAATTTTTAGTGCATTTGCATTTGGTGCAAATACTGATTTCATTTTATTTTAAATTAACCACATTATTTTATGCTATCAATTTATTTCACCTGTTCTGTTAATTTTGCTCAAATTTGTTGTCTTCTTATAGATAGCATAGTAGACAGGCTCTAAATTGGCTCCCAGATTCCACTTCTTGTATTCAATTAAAAAAAAAAAATTCCCTCCTCTTGGTATGGGAAGGATCTGTGACTTGCATCTAGCCAATAGAAAAAGCAAAGGGGATATGACATGCATGACTGTGTGCATGTAATTATGTTACATAATATTGCGATGTCCATCTTGCAAGAAGACACTCTTCCTTGCTAGATTTGAGGAATTAATCAGCCATGTTGGGAGGATCCACATGGCAATGAACTGGGGGTGGCCTCCAGCTAGCAAGGAAGAAATCGAGGCCCTCAGTCCAACCACCCACAGGAACTGAGTGCTGCCAACCACCGTGTGAGCTTGAACGTAGATCCCTCCCTACTTGAGATTCAGATACGACCACAGCCCTGGCTGACACCTTGATTGTATCCTTGTGAAACCCTAAAGCAGAGAACCCAGCTAAGCCATGTCTGGACACCTGACTCACCTTAACTATGAGATAATAATGTGCAGTTTTAAGCCATTAAGTGTGTGGTAATGTTGTATATAGCAATAGATAATTAATACAGATACCTTGTTTTCACACACTGGTTTATTTTTTAATTCTTTTAGTGATTATCCTAAAAGTTAAAGCATGTATCCTTAACTTATCACTTTAATTTTTATCAAATACCATTACCTTCTTCAGAAAATACAAGGATAGTAGAAGGCTTTATACCATCTTACAACTTATATGCTATTATTGTTGTGATTTCAAATATATATACATATACATATACATATCTCCAATTATGATGTTTTCAAGAGTTAGTATGCACATAGATTTATTCTCATATCAACTACTTTCTTTGCTTTTCATTCATTCTCCTTGGGACCATTATTTTCTTCCTGAAGTATATTCTTTATCGAACTCCCTTAGTGTAGTTCTGCAGGTAGTAAACTTCTTTAGATTTTGTTTGTCTGAAAATGCTTCCATGTTGCCTAACTTCTTGAAGGATGATTTTATTGAGTATTGAATTCTAGGCTAGCAATCATTTTCTTGTCTTCTAGCAATATGGTGGTATTGAAGAATCAGTAAAAAGCCAAACCATCTTTCCTTTGAAGATGATCTTCTTGTATTCCTTCCATTTCATTCTAAAATTTTACTCTTGTTTTTGTTGTTGTTTCTATTTGTTTTATTCTATGAGATTTTTAATATTTATCTTGCCTGCAACTTGTTAAATTTCTTGAATTTGTAGATTGATGTTTAGTTCAAATCTAGAAATGCTCAGCCATTATGTCTTCAGATGGTTACTGTGCACCATTATCTCACTCCTGTCCTTATAGGATGCCATAGAAATATTCCTTAGACTTTCTTGCTGCGTCCTCTAAATACCTTAATCCCTTTTCTTTATTTACCACTTGTTTTTTCTTTCTGCCTCATCTCTGGATTGTTTTTCTTACCTAATTTCCAGTTTACTAAATCTCTATTCAACTATGAAGTCTGCTGTGGTGAAATCTGCTGTCAATACTACCCACTGAGTTCCTAATTTTGGTTATTGTACTTTCATTTCTAGGAATTCTATTTGTTGTTTTTTTAATCTATGTGAATTCATACAGTTTCCAGTTCTCTCCTAAAATTTTCAAAATTGCCTTTTGTTTATTTAAACATAGAAGGCAAAATTGTTGGTATTGTCTAATAATTGCAGTTTCCGAATCGCTAGAAGGCGGGTCTCTGCAGCCCTCCACATCTGCTTATGCTCCTGCTTGTCGTAACGACATGTCGGTCAGGGTATTTTTGGGACCTTTTTGTGAGAAGAGTCTATGGTTTAAGGAAACAGTGTAATTCTCCAGGAAGCATTTCTGTGTCTGTCAGTTAGTTGTAGGACAACCATTCTGACTCCACCTTGATTAAAATTTAAACCTCTAATTTCCCCTGAACCACGCAGATGATTCAAAGTAAACTTTAGTTTACTTCAGGTCCAGTCTTGGTCCAAAGCAGAGTCCGAAAGGGTTGCCACTTAAATTAGAGGGTGGGTTTTCAGAATTCCCACCTTCAGTGGGTCCTGGGATTTTTGTCTATCTTTTTCTAATCCCCCAAACCCAGCTCCACTTCTTAGCTATATCTTCTGATTAGCAAATGTCTTCAGGGAAAAGGTGCTTTGATTGCTGGCTTAGCTCTGCATGTGGATCTTGTTAGTCTTTACTATGTTCTTAGCTCTTCAGTGCATTGCATACATTTTTAAAACTATTTTGTGTAGGTTTTTTATTTGTCCATACGGGGATATTTGATCTTAATTACCCATTCTGCTACAGCAAGAGTGATGTATGCCTGTGTGTTTTAATGGGCTATTTTGGATATCAAATCAACTTTCATTTGTATTCCATTATATACATATAAAAGAGTTTTAAGAGTCCTAGTGTGTAAAATAAACTGAACATGACATTTGGCTGTTTAGCTCGTTTTGGATTTACTACATGACTGGAGGATGTCCTCATTTCTTTGTTGTTTTAGTCAGATTGAGAAACAATTTCTTTCAATCCAGATTTCATCTATTTTAGCCATTGCATTTTTTTCACGAGTAACAACATTTTTTAGGGCAAGAAATTAATCAGTTTATGAGCCACAGTGACAGAATAATTGTTGATTTTGTGCTGAGTGTGATAAAAGTTTGGGACCTTGAGGGAAAGGAAACATGAAAGAGCACAAGGAAATTAAGAACTGTTGAGTCACCAAATCACTTCATCCCACATATGGGATGACATTGGGAGAGCTGGAATTTGTTTTCAATCACTGAGCTGATAACATAGTTGCTTGACTTTTAGATGTTTGAATGCCACACAATTACATTACATTATATCCAGGGCACAGCCCTCATAATTTTCATTTTTAAAGTCCCCTGTCTGTCTGCACCATATTTTAATAATGTGTTTTGCTTTTAACTTCTTCAGTCTCAGTTTCCCTGCTGAAAAATGGAACAGCTGTGTGTCCCTACTTAAATCACAATGCTGCTTCTATATTAATCACATGTATATTAAATATAGTTAAAATATACAGTTAAAAGCATATAGGCATTTTTATGTCTAAAAAGAATCCTTCTAGAATACCTAACATATTCAAATTATCATGACATATTTATGAGTATTTCTACAATTTTAAAAGTTCTTTGAAGTATATTTATCATTCTCCTATAGAAACCTAGACAGATTGTAACTACTATTAGTAAATCAGACTACGGTCATAAAACTGACCTGCAAAGATTTCTAACCCTTAATATTTGCTATCACTCTATAACAAATCACTACACAACCCAGATCTTGGATTTTAATATTGTTCCCGGAAAGAAGGAACCAGGGGCCCTTGGAGAAATGGCTGATTCTAGGACTAGGGCAGGAAATAAAGAATATAAACCTGGAGCATGCTGATATGCCAAAATGTAAGAACGTGCTCAAAAATCCCACAGATATGAGGGTATGTCAATGGGACACAGGAGCCAACTAAAAGAGCTCCCCAGTTCAGAGCTGGGGTAGTTTAAGCAATACAATTCATAATGGAGCATTTAATTAGATTCCAACACATAAAGTAAATATTCATGAATCCATACTGATATAAATGCATGGTTGAATAAATAAATAAGTGGGGGAGAATAGCCGAATCTCCCATGAAGAATAATTGCAAATAGTTTATGTAGGTACTCCACCCTGAAGGAGATGGAGTATAGACACTCCATAAGTGTGGACTGGGCATGGTGATGTCCTTCCAAAGATTACAGAATGGAAAGAGGAAAAAAGAGTAGTTTTGTTGAGAAAGCTGACAAAGCCTACCTCAGCAAGTCATCAAGGTTACGTCAACAGTGATAAGATATGTTGAGAGCATTTACCTCAATATAACGAGAATGACACTACCTTTGTGATCTTTCCATCCCCAAACCTATAACCTCAGTCTAACTATGGGAAAAACATCTGACAATTCCCAATAAGAAACATTCTATAAATTTCCTATGCAGTACTCTCAGAAACAAAAACAAAAAAGTCTGAGAAACTGTCACAGCCAAAGAAGCCTAAGGAGACGTGAAAACTAAATGTAATGTGGTATCCTATATGGAGGAGTGGAACAGGAAGAAAAGGACATTTGGTAAAAACTAAGGAAATATGAATAAAGTATGGAGTTGAGTTAATGATAATGTACCATTATCGGTTCTTTAGTTGTGACATACGTACCATACTAACCTAAGATGTCAACAATGGTGGAAGCTGGGTGTTGAATATATAGGAAATCTCTGCAATAGCTTTGCAACTTTTTTGTACATCTACAAATATTTTTTCTCTTTTTCAAAAAAATTTTTTATTAAAGAAGTTGTGAGTTTACAGAACAATCATGTGTAAAATACAGAATTCCCATATTCTGCCCTATTATTAACACCTTGTAGTGGTGTGGAACATTTGTTACAATAGATGAAAGCACATTTTTATAATTGTACTATTAACCACAGTCATTGATTTAACTTAGCATTCATCGTTTGTGTAATATAGCTCCATGGATTTGAAAAAAAATTTTTTTTAATTTTATTACCATGCATAAAATCTAACATTTCCCCTTTTAACCACATTCAGATATATATTTCAGTGCTGTTAATTACTTTCACAATGTTGTGCTATCATCACCACCATCCAATACTAAAACATAAATTTTAAGCCTAACTTCCCATTCCCTATTCCACTCTGCCCCCTCCTAATCTATATTCTAGATTCTGACTCAATGAGTTTGCTTATTCTAAATATTTCATATCAGTGAGATCATACAATATTTGTCCTTTTGTGTCTAGCTTATTTCACTCAACATGATGTCTTCAAGTTCCAACCGTGTTGTCTTGTGTATCAGAATTTCATCATCCCTTTTTATGGCTGAATACTATTCTACTTTATGTGTATATCACATTTGTTTATCCATTCATCAGTTGATGGACACTTGGATTGCACTCATCTTTTGGCAATTGTGAATAATGACGCTGTGAACATCAGCGTACAAATGTATGTTTGAGTCCCTGTTTTCAATTATTTGGGGTATATACCTAGTAGTGGGATTGCCAGGTCATACAGTAAACCTATTATTTAATTTTCTGAGGAAACTCCAAATTGTCTTCTACAGCGACTGCACCATTTAAATCACCAACAGCAATGAATGAGTGATCCTTTCTGAATCCTCTTCAACACTTGTAATTTTCCATTTTTTTAATAGTAACCATTCTAATGGGTGTGAAATGGTATTTCTTTATGGTTTTGATTTGCATTTCCCTGATGGTTAATGGAGTTGAGCATCTTTCCATGTGCTTTTTGGCCATTTGTACATCTTCTTTGGAGAGGTGGCTATTCAAGTCTTTAGCCTATTTTTTAATTGGGTTTTTGTCTTTTTGCTGTAAAGGATTATAAGATTTCTTTTTATATACTGGATATTAACATTTATCAGATATGTGGTTTCCAAATATTTTCTGCCTTTGTGTAGGTTGTCATTTTACTTACATGATAAAGTCCTTTGATGCACAAAATTTTTAATTGTGATGAGGTCCTATTTATCTGTTTTTTCTTTTGTTGCTTGTGCTTTGGATGGAAAGTCTAAGAAACCATTGCCTACCACAGGGTCCTGAAGATGCTTCCCTACATTTTCTTCTAGGATTTTGATAGTTCTGGCTCTTATATTTAGGTCTTTGATCCATTTTGAGTTGATTTTTGTATATGATGTGAGGTAGGGGTCCTCCTTCATTCTTTTGCAAATGGAGATCCAGTTTTCCGACACCATTTGTTGAAGAGACTGTTCTTTCCCAATTGAGTGGTTTTTGCCCCCTTGTCAAAAATTAACTATAAAGTGAGGGTTGATTTCTGAGCTCTCAATTAAAATCCATTGGTCTATATATATATCTACCCTTGTGCCAGTGCCATGCATTCTCCTCTGATAAAGATGGATTTGTGAGGGGAAATAAAGAAAACTGAGAAAAAATAAGCATTAATAGAATTAATTATAGATCATGTTAATTATATATAGAATGATATATTAATTATATAGATTCTTATGGCCTTTCTTGATCTCACTCACGTGTCTGTGGTCATCTTTTGAATTGGAAAGGCAGCTCTGCTGATTTTGGCAGGACTCTCTCATGAATTTGGCATTGCCTGGCTATAGATTGCTCTAGGATGGCCTTCTCTAGAAAAGCTAAGCTCTGCTCCACCTGACTTCTCATTCTCCAGCCGTGTTAGCCTGGGCTTGCTTACGTGGTGGTGGAAGGGTAGTGAGAGAGGGTGGGCGCACACAGCCCTCTTGATGTCTCACTTCCTCCATGATCTATTAACCAAATCAAGCCACAAGGGCAACCCAGCTACAAGTCTGGGGTGAGGAAAATGGGTGATTTGTGAAAATAGATACCATCTTTTGATGGTAAGAGCTAATTGCAAATGGTTTGAAGGCTCAGGTCTCAGGACCATTTAGGTAACTATTGCACTATGTCTTAAGATGACACAGAACAGATGAGATTATCTCATCTTCATGACAATTCTTAATATGCTTCCATTTCTAAACCGTGGTTTCTTCTTACTTATTCTGTATCAACAATTATTTATCAAGTGCCTTAAATGTGCTAAGAACTTTGTTCTACCTTCCTAGAGTGTACAATTTTATCCCATAATCAAAAGAAAAATGCTAGATTCCATTAAATGCTGGATATAGCTTGGAACATCTGTATTCTTAAAGCCAAAATCCATTGGTTTTTTTCTATGATCCTTGAACCACACTGGATGTGCTGGTATAAATTCTAACTAGTATTCCCTCAGGAGTAAACATAGTAAAACTTTAGTTAGTAACCATGTGGCCTATGTAACATTTTAACAGTGATACTCAGCATGTGGGCTACGGAGTAGGAGCAGAGCACTACGCGGAAGTTGTTAGAAATGCAGACCATCACACCGTTCTCCAGGTGGCTGAAGGAGAATTCCTTAAGGGGATGGATCCCAGAAATTTTCATGTTTCCTAGCTCTCTAGGTGTTGGTGACAATGAGTGAAAATTTGTGAACCACTATTTTAGAGTACATTTTTCCAAGGTTTCTTCACCATTAGGAATAAAAGGAGTTTGATGTTTCTATATCACAGAATGAAGTAGTATCAAAGATTATATTTTTGAGTTACAAATTATTCTTTTCTATTATATTCTGAATATTAAGTTTTTGGTTTGTTTATTTGTCTGTTTTCCCTCCAGAACATAATGCACTTTGTTATAGAAGTTACACAACGACATTCGAACAGAAGAAGTAAAGATTTGACTTTGGCTTTGATATACCACAGAAGCTTAAAAGGTATCACGGCTCTTCCTTTCTTTACGTGCTATTAATGTAATTCCTTTTAGCCCACTTCGTAGGTTATTTTTCCAATCCTTTCTATTGTCGGCTTATAATACTATGGGATTTCATTCCATCAAGTTGTTTATGTTTTTTGCATTGAGATTCACTCCCCCTCCCTACACTCAGTCAGTTTAATTCTTCCCTCCATAAGAATCCTCCATGGACTTCCAAGTTTTTGACTCAGTGTTTGACCATCTTCATACTTTACATCTTCAAACAACTATCTTAATTGCTGATGTCTTTCCCCTTTTCCTTTTCCTTCTTCATTATTCAGGTAATTTTTTTTAGTCCAAGTATACAAACCCTCAAATTTCTTCCTTAGTCAAAATCCCCTAGAACTGAAGTGACTCTTCAGGATAATTCCCTTTCTAAGTGGTGATTTGGGGATCCAGTTTGCTTCCACCTTGGTCTCTGCCATTTCTTCACCCATCTTCCAGAATTGCCAAGGAAAAAGAGAGGACTGGAGCATCATCAAGAGTTCTTCCTGCGGTGAAGAGACTCAAGGGTGGTCACTGGTTTCACACCGTTGTGTGATACTGTCCTCTTAGGGTGTGGACAGGACCTGCGATTTGTTTTTAACAAACATGGCAAGGATGAAGGGATGTCCATCATCACATGCATGCAGTTATATTACATGAGAATTTTAACCCATCTTGCTAGGAGACTCTCCCCTGCTGGCTTTGAAGAAGCGAGTTGCTCTCTTGTAAGCTGCTGAACAGAGAGCTCTCAGCAGCAAGGATCTGAGCGTGGCCAACAACCAGCGAGAAACTAAGGCTCAAAGTCTGGCCGCTGGAGAGGAGCTGAATGCTGCTAACCAGCATGTGAATTTGGAAGTAGCTATTTCCTGAAGCAGAGGATCCAGTTAGGCTGTACCTGGACTCCTGACCCCCAGAATCTCTGTGATGGTAAATGCATGCTGTTCTAAGCTGCCACGTTTGTGATAATTTGATATACAGCACTAAAGAATGAATGCACTGCTTTAGCCCAGAAGTGTCACACATCACTATTATTCATGTGTCACTGACTAGAGCTAACCACAAGTCCACCTACCTGCAAAGGGACTGTGCTCAGGAAAGGGAACTGCGTACCGGTGAGCACTCAGTCTCTACCCCAACCGTATGAATGGAAACGTCTACTTAGTAACAGAGCTCTGTGATTCCACTTGCTGTTTTCTTTACGGGTAACTATTTTTATTTTGTACTGATGAGATTCTAAGTGAGATCTCACACTTCAGTTAACCTTTATTAATCATGGGACGTCACTTGAATACGTACTCGAGTGTGGTGGATTTGAAGCTATATGTACCCCAGAAAAACATGTTCTTAAACTGAATCCATTCCTGTGGGTATGAACTCATTGTAAATTGGAAATTTTCATGAGGCCACTTTGGTTAAGGAATGGCCCACCTCAATGGGTTTTAATCCTACTACTGGAGTCCTTTCTAAGTGGAATGAAATTCACACAGTGAGCTGAGAAAACCACAGGTCACAAGAAGCTAAACATCAACGGAACCCAGAAGAGAAAGGAGAGGGCACCCAGAGGAGAAAAGAGAGACTAGGAGGCACTGCCATGTGTCCTGCCATGTGACAAGCTGAGGGCCAAGAATCTCCAGCAGCCAGCCCCAGTACACCACATCTGCAGGAGAAAAGCATCAGCTCGATGACGCCTGGATTTGGCCTTTTCCCAGCCTCAAACCATGAGCAAATAAATTCCCTTGTTTAACCCAACCCATTTCATGGTATTTGCTTGGGCAGGCTAGGAAACTAAAACACCAAGTGAACACATGGTAAATATTGTGATATGATTACACAGATGAACATGACCTAGACTGAGAACTTGAACTGTGACAAGATCTCTCAATCCCAGGGGCGTTTGGTCAGCATCCTTGTTAAGAGATAAACATCTGTATTCAAATAAAAAGAAGATGAGGACAGGACTATGAATCATTAGCTAGTCATGATTTCTTTACTTCCTGGCTGTGGCGGTGGATGTCAGTCTTCAATTCAGTGGGCCTTCTAATCTTTTAGAATTGTGCTAGGAGGCTGGTCAGTTGTACAGTAGATTTTAAGACAGGTACGCGAACAGTAATGAAGACTATGCTTAGGTAAAGATCTGTTACTTTTTAACGTTCTTGTTCCTTTTGTGAGATGAAGAATAAAAAACCAACACTAATAATGGCAAAAGTTTCTTAACTTCCTAAGCTGTAGGTGCTCATCTAGCAAGGAAAATAAAGGAACAGTTTCATTCCTTGCTGATCGAAAAATCAAACACTGTAATACCCTTGTCTCAGAATTTTGGCAGTTTGGTTCCTTCTGAACAAAGATTTATTTAACAGTAAGAAGTCTTTTGCTATGGAGACTTCGTTACTCATATAAAACATTCTATTGTGATTTCTCAAGTGAGATAGGGAGTTGGTTCTTAAGAAATAAGAACTTGGCATTATCTAAAGAAATGAAGAAATTAAACACAAATCGTTGACATCAGCATTTCTAAGAACCTGGGAAATGTCACAACAGACTGAAAGCTGTAGTACTTATGAGAATTCTGTCACATGGTAGCTCCAAAGAATATTTTTTGAACCACTAAGAGTTAGCCACCGTTCTTTAAATTACAAAAATTTAAGGATACATGGAAAGTATCTAAAATTTCCTCTAATATTTCATTTTTAGTTTATTTAACAAGATTTAAGTAAATCCTTCCTGAAAATGACTAAAAATGTTATCAAGTTAACATGCTGTGCTCCTAAGCAGAGCACCTGCTTAGAGCTTGAACGGACACCCCAAATAACAAGATTTACAACTTTAAATATTACTGTAAACTAAAGGCAAAGTGGAGTGAATAAAGTCAATTTAAGCTCATAATTTAAAGTAATTTAATCCTATTAAATTTTAATTATACAGGTAATAAATGCAAATATTGTTCTACAATATCACTCTTTTACCACACTTATGCTTCATGATTTGTGCTTCCAGTGTCCTATTTATTAATAAATCTTTTGCTCACCAAAAGACCATAAAGATGTGTGCATCAGGTATCTTTTTTATTTAACTTTTTTATGTTTAAATCTACAATCCACTGTAATTAATTTATGGATGTTATGGGATAGATCTTTCTCACCTTGTGTTCTGGTGTTATCTTTGCACTAACAAGTGAGTCTGATTCTGGAATCTTTATTCTATTCAAATGGGATATTTATTCTTCCTTGTGTCAACATCATACTGTTTTAATATGCATAGTTTTGTAAAATGTCTTGATACCTAATGATGTAAACCCTTCAGCTTTGCACTTCTTATTCATGCTTGACTTTGGTATTTTTCATCCTTGGTACTTGTATTTGACCTAATTACAAGTCCCACCTCTTCTTTCCCTTGTATTATCCATCCATGCCCTTGGTGTGATCTCACGGTTGGTAGACTATATTTTCCTTGACTTGGGGCTTGGCTATATGACTAGTTTGACTGATAGGTCATTGGCAGATATAGGTAAGCAAAGGCTTCACACATGCTTTCTTAGAAGGCTTCTTCCCCTTGCACCCCTGCTATTACCCTGAGAAGCACACATCCTGGGTAGATGATGCCTGCTGGAGCTCTAGATGTCCAGACTGCACAGGTGGAGTAAAACTGCCCCAGCTGACTTGCAAATCTGAGCCTAAAGCAGAATCACTCTTGCCAAGCTGCAGACCTGCAAATGTGATAGTAACAGCTTGAAACAGGAAGGCTAGCTGGGGCTAATTGGGAGAAATGTGCTTCCTGGAGCCGAGACAAGATCCTGGCAAAGTCTTTTTCCACAGAGTGGGCCTTAGCTGTGGACAGGGCTTTGGATGTCTTTTACAAGTATTACTCTACCCTCCCCCTGCCATTAGGGATCTTTCTTGGGTCTTCACTGTGAGAAACTGGCGGAGCTCCAGAAGTAAAAGCACATGATGGCGTGCCCTTTCATGACTATGGCCCCCAGGAGCTTCTCATGCTCTTGCTACTTCACACTCCCCCTCCAGCAATTCATGAAAATGACATTTCAGTTTTCCTACCCATTCCTGGCTCCAGCCTAAGCACATCTCTAGGTAAGCAGATCTCCACGGTGACTCTCTGGATTAGTCTCTCTATCAAGATTTAAGGATGATGTTTTTCTCTGGAACTTCAGTCTGCTGATGGGTGGGAGAAAAGCACTGACTCAGTTTTCCTAGCTTTCTCTTACCCTAAAGATAGGAATGATGACTTCCAAGTTCTTTACATGTTAAAGTTGAAACAAAAAGAATGCTTGCTCTTTTAAGCTTCTGAAATTCGGTTAATTTCATACATAGCAATATTATAGAAATAACGGGTGGAAATATTTCCATATAAATTTTCAAGCCATCATGTCAAATTTCACAAATACCACACATGGCGTGCACACACACACACACACACACACACACACACACACACATGCACATGGCATTTTGATTGAGATTGCATTGAATGGATATATCATGGATTTTTTGGTGGGAATCAGTATCTTTATAATATTATTTCCTTCAATTAAATCTATGGACATAGTGCATCTCTTTATTTCTTAAATTATATACTATCCATTTCCAGGGAGAATGCTTGCACATATTCTGTATGATTTATCATAGACATTTTGATGTTCTTTTGATGCTGTTGAAAATGGCATATTAAATATTTTCCATTTTTGTTGTTGGTATGTAAAGGAAAATTGCTTTCATAATAAATTTTTCATTGAAGTAAAACATATATACAGAAAAATGCACAAATCATACCTGTAGAGCTTGATGAATTATCACAAACCACTGGTGTAACCAGCATCCCGGGAGCACATCTCAAGCCACCAGCTAGTCATACCAGTCAAGGGTCATCACTTTCACGACATCTTACACCATATATGGTTTTTAATATTTTCATACTTCATATAAATTGACCCACACTGTATATACGCTTTTGTTTCTGGCTTCTTTTTCTCAATATTATGTGTTTCAGATTCTACCATATTGTTGCATATAGTTTAGTACATGGAGTCTCAATCTCAATGCTTTATAATATAAAATTTTGTGAATATACTACAATTTATATATCCTTCCTACTACTGGACAGTTGGGTAGTTTATGGCTGTTGGCTATTAAGAACAGTGCAACCATAAACATCATTTACATATATGTTTTAATGTTATATACAATTATTTTGGAGATATACATAGTAGTTGAATTGCTATACATATATTTGTTTAACTTTAGTAGAACTGGACAGTTTTCCAAAACGGTTTTGACAGTTTATAATCCCAAGCAGTACATGAGAATTCTGACTGATCAGTGTCTTCACCAACAACCGGCATTTTTATGGGATTGTGGTTTAAATTGAATGTCCTAACAAATAATGAAGTTTAGCACTTTTTCATATGTTTACTGATCATTTGTACTTAGTGAAGGAACTCTCTGAGTCTTTTGCCCATTTGTCTATTGTCTGTCTACCTATTCTTTTTATTTGGAGATATTCTTTATATAATGTGGATATGACTTCCTTTCTGGAAATATGTTTTTAAATAATATCAATATTTGCTTGCCTTTCACTTTTTTAAAGGTGTTCTTTAATTAACAAATATTTTAATTTTAATATAATTCCATTTATCAATTTTTTAATGAATAGTCTATTTGGATCTTAATCTTTGCTTACTACAATGTCATGAAGAAGTTCTCCTGCTATTTTTCCCAAAAATTTATGCTTTACCTTTCACATGTAGATCTTCAGTCTTTGCAGAATTGCTTTTATGTGTGGTGTAAAGTTGACATCCAGGTATATATTTTTATATGAATATACAAATGGCACAAGACTATACAACAAAAACACCATTTTTTCTCCTCTGCACTGTACCATTACCTTTGCCATAAATCAAGGGACCATCATGTATTGTTCAGTTTCTAGTCTCTTTATTCTTTCCTATTGTTTGCTTGTTTGCTGTTTGATTTGCCTGGTGCCAATACCACAATATCTTAATAACTATAGCTTTATATTTAGTCATGACAGTGTATGTCCTCTAGTTTATTATTCAAGTCACTTTGGTTATTCTAAGTCCTTTGCATTTCCAAAGAAATTTTACAATTAGCTTATCAATTTGTACACACAACTCTGATGGAATTTTGTTTAAACTTGCACTGAATTTGTAAATGAATGGGGAGAAAATTCAACAACTTAAAAATTAAACTCTTCTAGTTCATGAACATGGCCTCTTTTATCTCATCTTTTGAAATTTCTCTCCATTGTATAGTCTTCAGTGCAGATGTCTTCCATGTCTATCACTAGAGCTATCCAGAGGAATTTGATGCTTATCATATCTGATAAGTGGCATTTTATTAAAATGTAACTTTCTATTTATTGCTGATATACAGAACTACATTTAATTTATATTGACTTTGTATTCAGTGTATTCCTCCTTGCATGGACCCATTCCAAACTTCCAAACACTAGAAGATTTACCATTTTCTCTAATTTTGTTATTCTGAAATTTCACCACAATATGTCCATGCATGTGTCTTTTACAATGCATCCTACTCAGTTCTTAGTAGACCTCTCTTTTCAATCTGATGGTATATGCTTAGCTCATACTGAGAAAGTTTCTTTCATTGCTTCAAGCATTTCAGACTATGTTTAATGCACTTGCAGCTTCAGATTTACTTAGTAATTTTATAACATTCAAAGACATTTATAAGAGAAGTCTTCCATAATTCTGTCACCCAGATATACCAACTGTTATCATTTCTGTGTGATTGCCTTTTTTAAGCTGTTCTGTGGAATTTCTAAATAATTTAAATCACTCTATGTTTAATGTGTTTTTGCTTTTATCCCACTGTATATCACAAATAATTTCTACATATTAAAGAGCATTAGTCACCATTTAAAGGCTTATAATATTCCATCAAACACTCAAAGTTTTCTTAACTCTCAGAAAAGAGGATTCAGGGGAGAAAACCACTGTCTTTTTTTAGAACTGTAAGCCTCTCCCAACTAAACCCTAACTTGACTTTACAGCCAATTAAGAAATATACACAGGTATCAGAAAGATGGGAATAAGAATATTCACTTCATACCTTGTCAAGTGAAACTGAAATGAAGCTCATTAACTAGTAGACGAGACTGGCCCCATGGGCTTGGGAAGGCAGTCGTGTGGGCAACACTCGAGAGCCCCACATTTGGTTTAATGCTCTGCTTTTGCCGTCTTAAAAATCTTAACCGTTTTTGAAAAGGGGGCCCTGTTTAAATTTTTCACTGGAAAAATCTATGGCTACTAAATTAGGTAGCCCCTCCTGCTGATGGCCATGGTCAGTTTCTAGTACTTCCTCCCAACGATTTTGAAATTTCTACAAAAGACTAGGCAAAGCTCACCTTTGCTTATCGCCAAACAGGATTGCTCCCTCACTCCATGGAGCCCCAATGTCGGAGGGAGAGGGGCCCTCCCCATTAACCTCTGGATGCGTTTCCCACACGGAGGAGGAGCTGGTGAAGAGCATATTGGGCTATCCCAAAACACCTGAAGGGGCAGAGTACCTGCTCTAATTGCTGAGTTCTGACTTCTTAGAGAGGGGGGGAATATTTCTTCTGAGGTTTCAAATATGTAAAAAGACACTGATGAAAGATAGCCTAGCAGGACTGTACCAGGTAGGAAACTGGATCAAAAGGGTGAGAGTAAGAGGCAGGCTTATTTTGGAGAAATGTAAGAATAATCTATTTTAAAATGAAAATTATAGAAAAGGTAGCATCTGATGACTCGAGACATATTGAATTCCATGTCAATTGAAATCTCTAGGCAATGACTGCATATATGTTATTAGGAAGGGGTCTTGAAATAGGGAATGTAAAAGTACCACTTCAAGAGAGATCAGTAAATTACTTTTCCTTTGTGATTTATTTGGTTTTCCTTCTTCAAGGGATGCTTTATGGATCTATTACTGTGAGATTTTGTTTTTTTTTAATGTAGGTTTAGGTTTAATTTTTCAATGGTCTTTAGGAAGTCTGTACTAGTCAGCAAAAGGGGTGCTGATGCAAAGTACCAGAAATCTGTGGCTTTTATAAAGGGTATTTATTTGGGGTAGAAGCTGACAGTCACAAGGCCATAGAGTGTAAGTTACTTCCCTCACCAAATTCAATTGCTGCATGTTGGAGCAAGATGGCTGCCAGTCTCTGCGAGGGTTCAGCCTTCCTCTTCCTCCTAAGGCTCCATGGTCCCAGCTCCTTCCCATCTCAGCTATAGGCTAGCATAAGGCTGGTCTCTCTCCCCAGGGCTCTTTTCTTTTTGGACTTTCTCAGCTGTTCAGGGCTCTGGTCTCTTCAGCTGCAAACTATCAGGCACATGGCTCGGCTCTCTCCCTGGGGCTCCAGTGTTCAAAACTCAGCTCTCTGTTTTCTCCTTCTCTGTGTATTTTCTTCTGTGTGAGACTCCGTTTCATCACCACCAAGGGGGTGGGGACTCAACCCTGCATGCCCTAATGACATGGTCAAATAAAAGCCCTAATCTTGATTTAATAAAGTAAAAGTGAAGCCTCTGAATCTAATACAATCTAATACGCCCAGAGGAACAGACCGATTTACAAACACAATCCAATATCTATTTCTGGAATTCATAAACTATATCAAACTGCTACTCTCCACCCTCTGAATTCCAAAACGGCATTACAATATTCAAAAAACCTTACTTCAGTAGCAATACTAAGTACAAAATCACATCACAATCAGTTTATAGAGATACAATTGGCCTTGAGGCAAAATCCTATCTGGCTGTAGACCTCTGAAACTTACAAAAGTCTGAGGCTGTGGTTATATCCACACTTAGCCTTCTTTCATAAGAAAATAAGTAATGTATATATACATATCTAGCTTTGATATATAATTTTATTTAACATATAATAAAATTTATTATTTCCTATTGCACACCACTGTGCTGAAATTTAAATTGCATCTATAACATCTTGTTTAGTCCTATTCCATTTTATAGAGAAGGAATCTGAGACTTTGATAGGTTGATCATCATGAGCTCATGAGGTTCAGTATTTTATTCAAAGCTATGCCCATCTGATTCTAGAACTAGACCTCTTAACTGCCACAGTGTCGTGTCTAACACATCCTAACATTTTTGCCCTAGATATATATGCTTTCAAGGCATCAACATATTGCCTTTTTCTCACCAAGCCTGGCAAAGCAATCAATTAGGAAGATCTTTACATAACAATAACTACGGCAAATAAACATCTATCTGGTTGTTGAGCTACATCTCACGACATCCTCGTGGTAATCCTGCGAGATGGGTAGAGTTTATTGTCCCCACCCCAGATGAAGCAGCAGAATGTTGGGGAGGTTGAAAGATTTGCCTAAGAGCGCGTGGCTAGTGGATGACGCACCTTAGACACAGGCCCAGAGAGAGTCACGCTGGCTCAGCCTGAGGAACACACCAACACTTCAGATGAGGATGGGGTGCTGAAAAGATTGGCAGCATTAGCAATCCTATTTGTCTTCCTCGCCTCCTTGTTCCACCTGGTTTGTTAGTTTGTCATCTCACTGGCTTGCCATTTCTGTTCCTTGGCTTTCTGTATCAGATTTCAAGCTGGCGCATACCCCCGCTGGGCAGCAGTATGGGAATAACACACTCCCATTCCTGTCGGTATGGTTGGCTTTTATCAGTATCTCACTCCTCCGAACCATTTTCTTCTCCGTGGCAGGCATGGCAATAGCTTTAAGTGCTTTGGCTTAGACGCAGGTCTAAGAAGTCGCTCTAACTTTGCCTTGTTCTTAGCTGTGTATGTATCGTCAGGGACCATCCCTCCCTTTCTCTAGTTCAATACACTCATTGAAATCACCTGGTTTTTGCCCCTTCCAGCTTCCTAATTTCATCAAGCACTACTATCTAGAGTCTGAATTAAAATGACTGGCTTGGTCTTTTCTCTATGATATTGCATGGTATAAAATAGATTCCTAAATTTATACGTGAGCTTATTACTAAGTGGATGATCACTTTGAAGGAAGAGCTTTTATTTATTTTCACTTGAGGAAAATGCCAGAAGGGATTGTTTAAGACTGCTGGGCTTGCCCCACTATTCCTGTTCCTAGGGTTAACGACGAGTTTCCTCGAGCTACAATACCTTCACCTTTCACGTCTTCACCCTGGAGTGCACGGGCTTTAGATGGATTTCAGAGCCCCAAACGGAGCTATTTGTACTATTTATTATGCTATTTATACTTGCTACACCTCCTTCCAACCAGGGGGAAGAGAACGTTTTAAGAGCCCCGTCAAAACTGCAGGTGTGCCAAAGGCTCCTGCAAACAGCAGGGGCAGCCTTTATAGCATTTCCTCAAGACTGCTTCAGATCACTTTTCAGTGTGTAAAACCGGATTTTCATTAATGGCACTAATGACGCGCTAATGGGGACAGGACAGCAACCCCCATGCCAGAGGCAGAGCAGGCAAAGCTGCAAACAGGCCCATCTGAGCTTCCGTGAGACGAAACAGGGCAGGGTGTTGATACACTGCATTTGTTCTTAAATATCTGGCAGGCCCATGGGTTCCTTGTTAAGTGGGTTGCCTTTGAGGCTGAGCAGAAATGGATCAAGTTACAGGTTTTCATGCAAGGACAAAACAAGGAGACAGTAAAAGCCCAGGGTCCAGACATTTGCAAGCTGCAGCTGTTTCTCATGGCAGGAGAGGCAGGAGGTTTGAAGACTTACGAGCTGACACATTAGCCTGGACATTGCCATGCACTGACCTCCCTGCTCCTTCTCCTCTCTGGAGTGATGTTCAAGGCTACTGTTTGACACGAGGGCACCAGGGACCATAGCAAAGTAGCGGCCCCATCCCAAGTCATCACTTTGAAAAAGCAGACCATCTGCTCCAGCTGGAGATGTGGAGGAACAAATCCCACTTTCTGGCCCTTCCTCCAGGGTGCTGAGGCGGCCAGTAGATCCTGATTCTCGAAGCAGCTCCTGATGGCAGGTCACAAATGGTGTGAGAGCAGAGGAAGCCAGAGAAGGCTCGTTTACTCACATATTTTCCATACCGTACTTGGACTCTGTGCCATGTATCTGTTGTCCTCTTCCTGGGACCAGTGGGTTATCCTGAACATGTTCTTTTCATCACGATGGCAGCGGTGCAAGAATAAGTGGAAATACATAAATGTTGATCCAAGCTCCTGGGAAGCTTGTGTGTTTGGTGGACATAGAATGTTTGTAAATAAAATTAATAAAAAATACACACACAAACAATAACACATTCAAATCAAAATACCCCACTAAGCACATTAAAGTGGTTGTGTGGGGAAAGAAGAATATGGGGTTTATGATAGGGATACAAGCACTACACTTTTAAAAATTATTTTCATGTAACCTGACTGCTAGGAGCACATTTGCAGTTGTGACTCACGGGAAATTCATCAGTTCTGATTTTAGGCCGATAAAGAGATAGTCCTTTTTCAAAAAGACACTATGTTTGTAGTTGATTTTCATTTTATTAATGGAAATCAAGGGCAAATTAGTTTATTTACAGGGGTTAGAGTGTGAGGTGATATCTACAAAATATTTATAAATTAGGTGCTTTTCTATTTTTTTTACATTTTATAATTCTTCATTGATTGCAAATTATTTTCCTATTTCTTAATTCATCTAATCCTCCTAAGAAGCAAGGTCTACAGAAGTTGAGTGCTTTGTCTGGTGTTACACGGCCTCTACTGCTCCTGGTCCATCCAAAAGACTCATCACAGTCACCTGGCCAGACGAAATGCATGTGTTTGGGCCCCACCACGAGAAATTATGAGCCAGTAGGACTGAGCTAGGACCCAGACACTGATATTTTTACAAAACTTTCCAAGGAATTTTGATATACGACTGAAGTTAAGAGCTCCTGACTCAGACATGCTTTCTTCACCGACCAAGCTAATTTTCAAGAGATCACATGCATTTTGTCAGTCTTTCTCATTTTCCATTTTCTTTCTTTTTCATAGCCTTCCAGTTGGCTGAGTCCTTCCAACTCTAGGAATTATCTCCTTTTACTAGTTCTCCCCATTTCTCTCTTTGTCTGAGTTTTAGTTACTTTGTCTTGGTCCACTTGATTCCTAGAGGATTAGGCAAATGTATTTACAAAGAGGAAGAAGGCAAGGACATTGCTCTCTTGTCATTAAGAGCAAAATAAGGGATTCCTGACAGTTTTAGTTACACATCACACTGAGTGCTTTATACCTTTCAAAGCAGGCCCATGGGCTTCACTATCACTTGTGTTCACAAACAGATATGATAACACGGTGACCTGGTAAGACAGTTCAAATGTTGGGCAAAAGAACTAGGTTACAGCCCTGGCTCTGACAATAACCAGTTAGGTGACTTGGCATGTGCTCATGGTTCATGACTTGGCTGGCCCATGAATAGCCACTAATGTCATGTAGTCAGTTGTGCTCTAATGCTTATTTTGAAAATGGGAATTTGTGTGAGTAGGATAGATGTATTAGGGAAGAATTTGAGCATGATGTGAATTTGACATTTGCATTCCAACCTTGAGAAACACTGGGTGAACAAAGAAAACTGCACCCAGCAGAAACCAGTAGGAATACACAAAATGCACACAAGCATCCACCTCGAACATCTGCCAGCTTCCTGGGTTCCCTGCGTGTGTCATATACCACACCCACTCACAGCCAGTGTTACAACTCCCTGATTTCAAACCATCTTCCTTCCACCCTTCAAAATAACTCTCAAGTTGCAACCCTTCTGCTGTCCCCATCCACAAGCAAATTTCAGGTCTTTTCAAAAAAAAAGCCCTATATTTATTGTGTTATTTAAGTGTCAGCAAGACTCTACGTAGTTTTAGATCTTTCAGACCTGATGGACACCTCACCTGCAAAGACTGCCAAGAGACTGCACCAAACTTTGGGAGCACTTCCATGAGTTGCAAGAAAGTGTTCCTGCATCCTTGTCTCACTTAGCCGTTTGGTTCCTTGCTTTAGGAATAAACCCAGGTGAAAGCTAAGTTGAACTTAGTACAAGCCTTCGATGACACCCATTTTTGAAGAAGAAACATTCTCTGAAGACTGGCCCAGCACCACTTTCAAACTGTTGGGACTTGATTCTTTTCCCAATTAAAGAAACGGGTTAGTTGCGTTCCAAACTCTTTCCATTTGGGCGTCATAACTGGCCTCAGTATAGTCACTTGGGGCTTGGTATTAATATGGAAAATGCTGAGATGTAAAGTTTTGTTAGCATTTCAGTAGGATTGGGGATACACCCCAATGTACTTAGGAAGGTAACAAAAGGAAAAAATAAACTTTATCCCATATTATTCTTTAGTGACTCAGTCACATGCAACAAAGGCAGTAAATCTCCATAGCTAAAAGGAGCTTAATGGTTCAAGCATCCTCGGGGGATATGGAATAAAGCAAAAGAATAATTGCAAAGAGTTATATGATATATGATGATTGTGATTATTAACTTTTAGTTTCTGAAGATCATTCTAACATGAGATTTTAAATTAAATTACTATTTTAATCCTTGCCTGAAGCTCCAAGGTAGTGAATTCTTGACTTTGCTTCAGATTTACACCATGGCTGAAAAGTTCCTTTAATCTTTGTTGCCTCTCTTTTACCTTCTGTAAAATGGTCCACCTAAAAACTGCCCCGACTTCCTGAAGCAGAACAAGGATTATCTATTAAGTAGCTTCAAAGACCCTGGGAAATGTGAATCATATGATGCTATGGCTGAATGACAGTTGATTGAGAAAGCAAGTGATGAGGTGCTGGCTGACTCACTGGGGAGAGAGGTGAGTGTCAATGAGTACCATGGAACATTGAGTTTCTTTGTTTCCAAGTGATCATTGAGTGGCCCTTGGCCTATTCATGGAAACTCTGGGAATTCCAGGACCCAAACAAGCAGAGAGAAGCATGTGCTTCCTCTCTACTACACCTACAATAGAAAACAAATCTCCCCTCTTCTCCTCACTCTCTTCATGTCACCCAAGTTTTAACTAAACTAACAAAACATTGTATTTTCTTTCATTTCTCCCAAAAGTTTACAATTTTTAACTCTTTATTTTGAAAAAGAAAAGTCAAATGTGCCAAAAGTTGCAAAAACTATGACAATATTATAATGAACTCCAAGATATACTTCATCTATAGTCCCCAATTGTTGACATTTTGCTGTTTATTCCCTATCTCTTTCAATATAGCTATATCTAGATATAGATTTATTTGTTTATACTTTATAAATATATGATCTATGATAAATAATATGATATAAATAATATATTAATATTGCTGAACATTTTGAAATTTTCAGATCTCATAAATATTTACCTCTAGTTACTTTATTTGTACCTCCTAAGAAGATGGGCATTTTCTTACATAAAACACAAGAATTATCAAATCCAGGGAATCTAACATTGATGTAATACTATTATCTAGTATACAGTCCAAGTCAAATTTTTTCATTTGTCAAAACAACGTCCTTTATAGCTATTTTCCCCAGCTCACAATCCAATTCAGGTTCCATGAATTGCATTTATGTTTTCATGTCTGTTTAGTATCCTTTAGCATGGGACAGTCCCTCAGCTTTTTTTGTCTTTCATAACTAGAAAGCCTAGAGATCAGTTCACCTCCGTTAATGTGTGGGATACTGAAAATATTTATTGAGTTTTTAAAATGACATAGTTTGAATTCTTAATCATTTTCTCATATAAATTGAAAAGGTTCCAAAGTTGTCTGGCTTTGTCAGTTTTGTAAATCTGGATTATTTTAATAGTTTATGGGTTTAATAACCACTAACTATGCACGGATATCTAGTAACTGTCATATTGGCAATGATATTTATGGAGCTTAATTTGATAGAGCTAATCATTTTTCTACAGCAAGCTTGTTGATGACAAGAAAATCTTCAAAAAATTTCAACAAGTGGTGGTGTATCAGTCAGCTTCAAATATCACAAAACTTAATGGCTTAAAACAACAATGATTTATGAGCTCACCAATTCATTCTATAGATTGGCAATCTGGACTAGGCTCAGCTTGGTGCTTCTTAAGGTCATGGCTGGCCTCACTCCTGTGTGCCGTAAGTCACCAGGTTGGCTGGGGGCTGGCTGGTCTAGGATGGCCTCAGCTGTGATGACTCATTGGCTCGTCTCTGCTTCAAGTGATTGCTCATCCTCCACAGGCTGGTCTGAGCCTGCTCACATGACCGCTGGGCAGGGTTCAAGAGAATATGCAGAAACACGCAAGACCCTGGCTTGCAACTTGTACAGCATCACTTCCATCACATTGTTTAGGTCTCAGCAAGTCACAAGATCATTCATTCTGCATTAAAGGGGTGAGGAATTTGGCTCCACCTTCTGATGGGTGGAGCTGCAAAGTCACATTGCAAAGGGCATGGCTACAGGGATGGGGGAGAATTACCACTATTTGTGCACTCTCCCACAGGTAATTATCACTAGTCACAGCTTATAGTATATTTTAGTAGCATTCAGTATCAAAAGGAAGTCATAGCTTAATGTTCATCACCGTCATCAGCAGCCTTTTTGGATCTGCTTTCAGAAAATATCAGTTGTACAAGGGAGAAGAGTTCACCGTGGATTCACTCATTTTAAGGGTCCCAAACACCTGAACACATGACTTCATCCTGAGTTGTCCATTGGCCTTGAAGTATTGTTATCATCAACTTTATTGTTATTTCCTCCATCCATATGGTACATTTGTAATTTTGAGTATAATACTTTCTGTCCATTTTATAGACTAATTTATTGAGAAAGAGCTAGGCCCATTCTTTTAAGTGATCAAGGGTTTATATGTCAAGTTATATCTTGCCATTGCAAAAAGGCTTTGTTGAATCAGGACAAAAAGAACAACACAATAGCCTTTCCGATTTTATGAAATACCATGGGCAGACTTGAAAGTGTAACAGACACAAGACTCTAAAGTGAGGTTTTTGGAGAAGCCAGACCTGAACTTTCACAAAGGTGCCATGAGAAAAACCAAAAACCACTTTGCTGGAGGTTCTTGGGATCATACCAGATCATTAACTCTATGCAGGCTACGCAAAGTAGACACTGAGGAGGGAAGAGCCCATCCCAATCTTCAGGACAGAAGGTAAGACCTCAAACTGGTAGAGCACAGAGCAAGCTTGGCAGTGTGGTATGGCAGGGTGACCTTTGGTCAGCCATGACCTTGGGGTGATGGGCTGAAAAGAAAATGTCATGGGAGCCAATATATATGCCTTTGGAGTTTTGACATGATAACTATCAGAGTTCCACAAAGTAAAGGGGAGTTCCTCTTCTCTGGGATTTGATTAAACAAGTTAGGTTTTGTCTGGGAAAATTAAAAATTGATACAGTATTATAATATATAAACAGTGACTTTTGTCTCTCCTTAGGCAAAAACTGATAGAAGGGATATCTCAGGTATATGTAGAGAGATGGTTTAAATAAAACTTTTTTCACATTAGTAATATTTTTGGATGCTCTGACATTTTAATTTCAGAATGGCATGTGGCTTTAATTTCTTTGTAGGATCTGGATAGGAGAATGCAGGAATAACTTATAATGATATGGCATTTAGACCATGTTCATGCATTTAAGCACTTTATTTTTATTGGTAAAGTCTTAGTGAATGAGTAATAATTGTTCCATATTTAGATTTTCTAGAGATTTCCATCTCTTTTACTTGATACATCTCTTCTTACTCTTTATATAATATAAAATAATCACAAATCCACAATAGCAAATATCTTAATGATAATAGTAAAAAACACACTATGGAGAAAGCAAGTGAACTATGTATCAGCTTTCTAAATGGCAGTATGTGATTGCTTTCAAATTTTCAACAGCAAAATTTCCTTGGACAGCTCTCCACCCAGTATAGTTGTACTGCCACAAAGGCCACAGTATTTTCGTCATCTCTGAAATAAGAGTACAATCTGTAGGAAATGGCCAATTTTATCATATTATTAAGCCTTAACCTAACTGTAACCTAACCCTAACCCTAACCCTTACCCTAAGCCTAAACTGAGCAGCAATTCCCACAGCAGTGGTCATCAGACTCTTTGACCACTGACCCATAAATTTTGTTTGAAAAGTCGCTTAGGAAAAATACCAGTGGCAACCTGTCCATTAATCTTATCCCATTCGATACCTATTTATCTCACTTTATTTCCTTCATTCATTATGGTGGTAAATATCAACTCATTAACTCACTGAAAATAAAAATAGTCAAGGATACAGTGAAATGGAATGGAATATCTTGATTTCTGTCTCAAGCATTTTAAAAATTGTTCTTTTTTGGAACTGATCTTTCCATTACTAGACTTGTGCTTCAGCCATTTCATGAGAGCTCATTTTGGTGCTGAATTGTACTCTCCAAAATCCTGGTCTAGCTGTATCAGTTACACATTGTTCTTGACATTCAATTAATGCAGTGTCAATGGAACTAACCTAGCAAATTTATTCTAAGGGACATAAAAAAACAAAAGCAAATGGAACCATCAAATAGCCTTGATCTGGCAGTCCTCCCTCATCTACTTTATAGTACTGGATTTAGTCGCTTTGCTGAAATTGACTCAGTTACACATAACTTTTTTTCTTATTTATTCCTCCTGCACCCAGCTTTCTTGTAGAAGCAGCCCCTCCCATTCAACAAAAATTTGTTAAACCTCCATAATGTTCTAAATATTATCCTAGACATTGGAATTATATAGATGAATTAAGCTAAATCCCTCTTTCCAGAAGTTCAATTCAAAGAGAAAGACATATAAAGGTCAAATTTCATTATCGGGAGGTAAGTACTCTACCAGAAGGAGACATTGGGATGTTAAGGAAATCGGAAGAAAGGAATTTACCTTAGTTTGGGAGTTCAGATAGGGCTTCCTAAAAACAATGGAGCTGTTTGAATCTTAAAGGATATGTGGGATTGGTTCTGGCAGGACCAAGTGGAAAGAGTAGGCCAGGTAACAGGAGGAAAACATGGCATGGGAGTGGGGGAGAAATGATAAGCAGTTTGTTTAAACCAGACAGTAAAGTTCAAGACTAGAAGTGACGGGAAATAGAGCCAGAGAGGTGTTTGTGGTAAACCGGAGACAGAGCTATTCTATTTGGACCCTTCTCAGACCAGCCTGCTTGGGTAGCTCCTAAGTCTTTCACATTAGTTTCTAATGCCTTTCCCAAGGGTTAGTTGTAAGGGCTTTGGTGTTTCAGGGCTTGTACCTCTGGAGGTTTCTAGCTCTTTTCAGCCTTTTCACAGTGTCCTTCTCCCTCCAAAGGAATCTGGCATTCCCACCCAGTTCAGGCCTGCCCAGGCAGTGTGGCTCTATTCTGGGAAAAGGCCCCGTAATTCTACTACCTGTGGCTAAGTGATCCTGCAGGAGCCACCCCAGCTGTTCGCTCAACTCAGCAACATGAAAATTCCACACTCTTAAAGCTCTAACTGTGAAATATTTTTTAAAGCTAGATAGATGGAGAGATAGAGAGCTAATTATACCCATATTCCCACACACCTCTCACCACTCAGCTGGATTATCCACAAAAATCTAGATGTAAAGACAGTCACTGGAGTGTGAGCAATTATGTGAAAAATGAGAAACAACCTGAGGAGAACAGTTGAAGATATTATAATAAATTCCTATTGGTAAGCCCAAAAATATAAATTATCAGCTCCATAAACTCATAGTTAATAAACACTAAAATCAATGTTCTAATACTCTAATAATGTGAAAATCACACATTTTAACAATGAAAACTGCCCATTGTATATTAAATGGAAGAAACCACCCTACAAAAGTTTTCTCCTAATTTTGCTTCTAGAAAGTATCATACACACACACAACACTCTTACCAACACACAGTGTAGAAGACTGGAAGACTTTATCCCTAGGTTTTGCTTGGGTTCTCTGGATGGTGGTACTAGAAATCTTTCTGTTTTCTTGATTCTTTGACTTCTCTGTACATTGCAATTTTTTTTACAGTGAGTACACATTACTTTTATTTGCTTTAATTTCAAAAATTATTGTCAACATATAAAACGTTATAGGAAATGATTTTATTGACAGTTAGGGACCTTGAAGAATGTGGCGAATGCGGAGTGACTTGGCCATGGATGGTAAAGGATCACCTTAGAACCCAGGACTCCTCCCTTCAGCTGAGTGTGTTATCTTCCACACTCTGCTCCCTTCCCCTTCCTTGTTAAAGTATTTCATTTCTTTATCAGACTTTGCCTTCCCCTTCCTTCTTCTAGATCAGTGGTAAGTGGAAGACAAAATTGTTTCAAACTCACCTTTGATCATGGAAGAATATTTCCATCTACTTTCACGGTAGGATACTTAACTTCAAGTCGCCTTTTGTCCTGAAGCCAGAGTTCCAAAGTGCTTCAGAGATTTCTAAAAATTTAGAATTTGTGGACAGAACAAATGCATATATAAATAAGTCAATATATAAGTAAAATTAATTTGGATTTTTGTAAAACATTATTGGGTATAGAGTGGCATCCATTCAAATAAAAAGGAACTGATTTTAAATAATTATTTAATTTGTTCCACCTTCAAAAATCATCTGAGTTAATGTAATTAATTGAACTGACAAATTTAATAACTGCAGTGATATTTTTTGTCATTCATTGAAGCCAATAACAATTCAGTTTGGCTTTACATTGGAGACAAGACCTTCTTGGACCACTTTCCTAAGAATAAGCTCCTTTGGGCTGTAAAATTGGAACCGAACAAGTTCCAACATTCAGTCCTGGAAATGCACTTGAGGACGAGAGTAGACCTGCCACAGAAGGTAGCTTGAGCGACATCCTGATTTTTGAACTGGGGTGGATGGAAGCCTCCAACCTCAGTGTTCTTTGTTTGAGAACCTTGTTTCCCCTTGCCAGTGTCCAATCTTGATGCCATTTCAGGCCACTCTTAGCTGGAGGCCAGCCCTTTCCTTCCTCAGTACTTTCTCTGTTCTAACATTGTTTCCTCAAATGACCTTGCCCCTCTCCATTCACTATTTCTCTGAACTTTAGGAATGGAAAGAATGGAGATCATCTAGCCAAATTTCCCAGTGTATTTCTATTGCAGCCCCTGTTAAAGCATAAATATGCATGTCATGCCATTTTTCTGCCTGGAAATTCTACCATAGGCCCTTACCTTCCACGAGGAAAGTCAGGTCTTCTGACTACTAGAATTCAGGGATATTTTTTTTCCCTATCTACAAGTTTCTTTCTACCTCATCTCACAAATTCTGATATTCACCTTCCAAAATGGTATGGCATTATTCCTGATTGAGAATCATTGATCTAAGTCAATTCTCTACTTTTGTAGATTTAAAAGAATTGGTGCAAATTTAGTAATTTTTCCAAGATTAAATAATTAGTTAGTAAAAGATACAGAACTGGAATCTGAATTTATTTTATTCCCAAACTAGAGCTCTGGAATAGAGCTAGGTTCAGAATTCAGGCCTCTTTGCTTCCAGTTCAAATTTTCCACGTTATCCTTGAATATTGCCTCCAACTTATACCCTAATCACCCCAAACTATGATCACACCAATGAGACCCCAAATTAGTGACCACAGAGTCAATCTAGTTCCTGTAATGGATTTCCAAGCTGTATTGACAGTAACTGAATTTGCAGCTCACCAGTAGTGAGTTGCCATTAAGATTAGCAGCCATTTCCTAAATATCTGTTGCGTGTTGAGCTAGTTGCTAGAAATATAATTCCAATAGGAGTGAAAAGTTTAAGAGTATTTGGAAAGGATTTCCCCAAACCAACCAAATTCTTTTTATATTATTACAAAGAATGTAAAGTTAATTTTCTCCATCTGTAATGCTGATAGAGGTAGCAGTCTAAACTAGGTTAAGCGATGAATTCATTGTCAAATGTACTGGATTTTAGTTTATAATCAGCTCCAGCCTGTCTTCTCATCCATAAAATGAAGGAATTGAGGCACCTGATTAAAAAAAGCCCATATCAACTCCAACATTCTATGATACTCCTTAAGCCAAGTTCCTGTAGAACTGACAGTTTCCCAATTCTAAAAGAGAATATCCCTTTTTGAAATTAATCATCTGATTCCAAGTTTTCAGGGAGCTAAGATATCAAGGAAAATAATATTCCTTCTTCTCTGAACTCTTGCCATATTTCCATAATAAGTCCTATTAACGAAGACTATGAAATGACTTGTGAAACTAGAGACCCATTTGTACTGAGGGTCAAGTGATAACACCCACACACATAGTGAATTCTCACTGTAATGTGAAAATCATATGGCTTAGGTATGATGTAAATGATATAACCTTTTTCTAGTGGTGACTCTACCCTATTCTGATACTTCTTAAACTATGAGTTTGCCATTATTTAGTCAAACAGTACCAAGGACATTTCTCACAGACAGGCCCATTCTTCAGTCGAAAAGAGTGAGATCACTTCCATCCAGTCTCCTCAGGGCCTGAATCAGACCTGAAGATTCTAGCTCACACACCTCCCTGCATAATAGCATATCCTCCCATTGTCTCTGCCCCAGCCAGCATATTATCAGTAGCTATGATGATACAATGCTATATCAGTATTTATCAGTAGCTATAGATGATCCATCGGGTCAACCAGATTTTCTTTTCAGAACGGTTATCTTGCCTTGTGCTAGTAATCTTCATAATATTGGAGTGAAATAGTCCTGACATCTGTTTGAAATGGAAAATACAGTAGACAGTCCATCAGATGGCCATTGCTTTAGTTTGCCGAAGACTTCCAAGGCAATATTCCAGAAATGGGTTGACTTTTACAAAGGGGGTTTATTAGTGTAAAAGCTTACAGTTCTGAGACCATGAAAATATCCAAAGCAAGGCATCAGGCTCCTCAAGCTCCCCTGGGTCTCCTTGCTTTCAGCTTCCTGGTTTCTGCAACTTACTCTCTCACCTTCCGGGGGCCTCTCTCAGCCTCTGCATTCTGCCAATTCTGCCCCCCAGGACCCTCTCTCTCATCCTCTGGGGGTTTCTCTCTGAGCTCCTGTGAGTCTCTGCAACCTTCTCTCTCCCAGTTCCATTGACTTCAGCTTCTGGCTTCCGGGACCTCTCAGCTTCCAGCTGGGGACTGGGGGTGGCTCACTCTCTCTGTCCCGGGTTCATCCCATTTATAAAGGATTCCAAGAAAAGGATTAAGACCCATCCTGGGCTATGCCTTACTGAAGCAATCTAATCAAATAGCCCTTAACTGAATGTAATCAAAAGGTCCCACCTACAATAGGTTCACACCCGCAGGAATGGATTGATTTAAGAACATAGTTTTCTGGGAATCCACAAAAGACTCAAACTACCACCACCACCAATGAGCCTCACCTCCTGGTATCCAAGGCCTTGTGGAATCCTTTCCCTTGAGCGTGGACTGGAATTATTGACTCATTTTTCTAATGAAGTGAATACAGCAGAAGTGATATAATGGCATTTCCCAGATTAAGTTACAGAAAGATGGTGGCTTCTGCCTCAGGTCCTCTCTGTCTTTCTCCCTCTCTCTCTCAATACTTGCTCTGAGGTGAAACAAACTGTCATTTTATGAGTGGACCTATAGAGAGGTCAACATATCAAGGAGTCTAGCAACTGCTAGCAAGCACCCAGGCCTGCCAACAGCCACATGAGGGATCTTGTAAGCAGATCCCCCTCCAGTTGAGCCTTCAGATGGCTGCAGCCCCAGTGACAACTGGATTTGCAAACTTTGAGAGACCCTGAGCTAGTGGCACCCTGCTAAGCTGTTTCTGGATTCCTGACTGGGAGAGTAAGAATCTTTAC
Source organism: Cabassous unicinctus (assembly GCA_029593785.1). Classification (NCBI taxonomy): domain Eukaryota; kingdom Metazoa; phylum Chordata; class Mammalia; order Cingulata; family Chlamyphoridae; genus Cabassous; species Cabassous unicinctus. Next base: position 31,541 of record JAQZBX010005287.1, read on the forward strand.
ATGGACAGTCAGGTAGGTCAAGAGCAAATGACCCCAGAGATGCATGAAAGAAAAGTTTATTAGTACTCACACATCCGCACATAGAAAGGAGCAGCAGGCCTCACAATGTACACGGGGAAACATGTCAAGAATGTGGGGCTCAACCAAGCAGCCAGAGAGCAAAGTTTCCAGTGCACCTGGGGACTGTACCTGTATAATGTTATATGGGTAGAGCGTAAGTCACTGGTCAAACAAAAATGGAGACAGGGAAGTTTGTATTTGGCTTTCACAGAGACTCAAACCTGGGTAGGATGCAGGGAGGAGACGGAGAAGCTTCTTATCTTACATGAGCAGGGATTGGGGTGGCCACTGAGGGCTCTAAGCACAGGGTCGGAGATGCTGAGGCATCATGAGTGATGACAAAGCCCCTATTTTATTTTAATCCACTATACTAACTCACAGAAAACTGTGAGATGATAAATATTAAAAGCCATTAATTTTGAGGGTAATTAATTATGCAGTAATACACAACCAATTTTCCCCCAGTCATCAGTTTGGCCACCCAAGTGTTACATGGGGTGGCTCAGTCTTCTCTAAGAGGAACTGTTACTTCATGTTCTCATATTTGCCATCTTCTTCCCAGCAATGGTGGAACGTCATGAATGGTTCACAGCTGTCCCAATGTCTTTCACAATAGGAACACCCTGGTACAACCTGCCAGGCAGCCAGGCCATTGTGAGCTACAGTAACAGATTTCTCACAGTCCAAAGTCTTTTTACTTCCTCCAACTCGTGTTTAAGCAGAGCTTCTGAAGTTCCTTTTTGGCAAACATCTCTTCAACTACATCAGCAGTCAATCAATTGCATTTCCTAACCCTTTTCCCAGGGCTGTGCCATGCCACGCCAGCTGCCCAGCTTGTTTTCCAGAACCAGGACCGACTTGGGGAGCAACACTTCACTCTGTGCTTATCTGAGAGCAGGCCCAGGTTTTACGTACTTCAGGTGAAAGGAAGCCAGATTTTTTTTAAAATTTCTCTTTTCAGAGGAGACTAGTCTAAGACATATTCCTTTAGTTTGTTCCTGGCATTTAAAACAGCATCCATATGAAAAGAAATACAGCTTATTTCACCATTGCTAAGTATTTCAAGAACGGAGAAATAGCACATTCCTTGTGAAGATTATGCAAAAGAACAGGAAAATGATAAAATGATTTTTCAGTGACATGAGGCCACCAGGACCCAGGCGAGACAAGCAGCAGGAGAGCAGTTCATAGCATGCTCAAAAAGTGACGGAGAACTAGGACCCCAGAAGGGTCGAAAAAGACATTTGAGCATTTTATCAGGATGAGAAGTGAGGCTCTATCTAAGTTACTGAAATAGTCTATTGGACATAAAAGTTTTGTATTACAGTATCTAAGAAGCTATTCCAGTCGACAAGCATTCATGCTCATTTATTCTGGTTGTACAGACAGCTACCAGGTATTAAAGCTTTTACAAGTTGAGTTCCTGTGTGACTTACGAGAGCTGGACATTAGAAGGTCAGGGGAAAAACAGTTGCATTGTTGTAAGTGCAACTTCGGGACTATTACAGGGTTGGTTGGTTTGTTGTTCTGTAGTCCTCCTCCAAATAAAATTTGATTATTTTATTCTAAATGGTTAAGTTCAAATAAAGTGAAAGTGGTGTCGTGGCGAGAGTTCTGAATTATGCATCTGGAGAACTGGGGATTCTCTCGGCTCTACTTCTTGCTGTCTGCTACCCTGTGTTTCTGAACATCAGTGTTGTGATTTAAAACGTGAGAATCTTGAATATATGTCTAGCTATCTCAAAGTGTGGGACTTATTCAATTATATCTTTTTATTATTTAGTTTTTTGAAAAATGGTAGTTTCCCAAAATACAAGGTAACGACACAGCCATGTCATAAATGTTTAGAAAGGAAGGTCCTGAAGGAGTAACAAGGGGGCAAGGTGGATTGGTGCTTCTAATTCCTAACTGTTTCAAGAAGCTCCCTGTTTATGTCTAGTGCCACGAATCACTGTGATTTATAAGCAGAGAAGCCGGTGAGTCCAGGGCCCAGGAATGCTCCCTGCAGCACCCCACTTTCAGATGTATCATTCACCTCTTTCTTGATGCCTAATAAAAACTCCCAGCAATGCCTTTCATTCAACAGTATGAGCTTGAAAACTATTGTTCCTGGGTGAGCTAATACTACTCAAATCCACTGGAAGTGGTGAATGACTGATTGCTGGTACTTGCCTGAGAACAAGCTTTGGTGGCGGGTGGGGAAAGAACAGGGCACTGGGAGCCTGCAGTGGGAAGAGCGAGGATACAATTGAATTGATAGGAAATTCCAGGATATTTTACTGGGAATGCCATGCTTTCATGAAACCAGAATTTGACACCAGGTCTTCTCTTATAGTTGCTAATGTTTCCATTACAAGGTCAAAGAAAGCAAAGAAGATAAATCCCAAATATGCAATATCGAGGGTTTTGTAGTTACAAAACAAAGGTGGTCCAAAAGGCTCAGGAGTCCAGAATTCTGGCAAATACTGGAGGACAAAAAGCAAAGATTAAGCTCAGGGAGTTAAAAACTAGGTCAGTAAGAATAGAATCTTTTTTTTCAATTGGGTATGCAGTTAAAAGTCCAGATTCCAGAAGATGAGAGATTCAAAGGTCTGTACATGCAGGCACCACTGAACTGGATTCCAGCGTGGAGGATGAGCCATCTGCGATTGTCCTGCATGGGGTCCCGAGAATTGCATGCGGGGTTGAGGCAAATCCCCTCCCTAATGGAGGCAAGAATGTAGAGGTGGGATCGCAGCTAATGTGTCTGTCAAGTCCTACAAAATGGACAATTTGAGTGAAAACATGATCAAAGGCAGTAGGATCAAGATAATCCCTTTCTACCTGCGAAAACCCAGCCACACCTGTCAACTGGGGTGGCTTCCCAGACTGCAGCCGCGGGCACACAGCCCTGTGAGGATTCGGTCCGAGTTGTCAGATTGGCCAGATAATTCCCTCTTTAACAGCCTGAGGCACAGAAGACACATTTCCTATTGGACCAAAAGGTCTCAAGGGTGTAACCAAGCCTGTCGTTTCCCAGGAGGTCCCTGGCTCCTTTCTCCACCAATCCATGCCCTTGGAAGTACCAAGCTTATGCTGTTGTTGGGAGAATTTGTGTTGTGAGTGTGCCCAACACACCCCAGCACAGCTTGGAGGAGAGGAAGAGGCTCATCCTTCAAATCCTTCAGCCGCTGGTTTTAAAGGGCCAGGATTTACTTCCTGGCTGTGACTTCAAAGCATGGGTGTGAGCCTGATTTGGAGCTCCAGGGCCTGCACGTCTATTATTATAAAATAAGGGCATGATGGCCACGTGTTTATAAAGTCCTGAGACAGCAAACTCAGTGGAGGCTTTGCCACGGGGTCTCCAAGCCCAAGTCCAGCCGTTCTGCAGGTGCAGGAAGGTGCCTCGGGAGGCGGAGGGGCAGATCCTCCTTCTGGGGGGCACCGTGCTTGTATGGTAAAAGCTGTTCACGACAGCACTACTGGTTGCCATGTTGACACATTCTGAGGCAGAACAAATGAGGGCAGGTTGTGAGGAGCTGGGAAAGGGAGCCCAATGATTCTTTGGATGCCACCAAGTAAAATACCTTCATCAGCCCAGCCGACCTCCAGATAGCAGGGTGACATTCAAGGGTGAGGTGTCTGAAGGTCCCTGACCCAGAATGGGCTCAGTGTATCTCACAAAGGTACGGGAAAATTGAAATCATTGCTTCATTTTCTATGTTTTCTTAGTAAATGAGCAGGAACAGGGACGTATAAGCTATGAGAGGAAAAAAGGAAAGAGGACAAGCAAAAGGAATAGAACAGAAAGAAGAGAAAAGAAAAAGCGAACAAAGGAGAGTCTTGGTTTCGGTTCCCTGGACGCAGGGCTTCACCAGGGAGTCAGGGCATGTGAGGTCCGAGGGGCGTAGGGTGCTCTCAGAAGGCGAGCGAGGGAAGAAGATGGGGCAGAGAGGACACGCACAAGGATGTGAACTGAGATGGCGTCTGGCCTCAGTCTGATCTGCCAGGAAGCTCTGGAGTGCTGAACTGAACCCAGAGTTGGTCTCAACTTGGGGCGAGAAGGCCAGCCTTTTTACCTGTGCCAGCCAGTCATCACCTGGGCTTACTGCAGGTGGGTAAAGGCATCATCACCGTGAGGCAGGTGCCTCCTGGTAAGGGCAGTCCTCTGGAGAGGGGCCACCAGCAGCTGACACTCACAGCAGTTAAGGGGTGGATGCACCAGCCATCAAAGGGTGTATGGAGGACGCCAAATCAATCCATTTTTGGGGCCTGATGGAGCCACAGCCCCAAAGTATCTTCACTGCCAGCCAGGCCCACTCACCTCTCACTCCTTCAATTTCCCATTTGTGGGATGGGTTAAAGTGGCATGGAGCAAGGGGCTCTGAAACACTGGACCTTTGGAAGGCTGTGTCCAAATCTTCCGAGGAGCTTTTAGAACACATGTCTCTCTAAGCCCTGCCTTCAGATATGGCAATTCAGGACATCTGGAATGAGCCAGGGGAATCTGCATTAAAAAAATTCCCCTTCCCTATAACCTAGTAAGTTTATTTCTAAAAATGCACCCCAAAAAACTCTCCTACATGTATACAAGGAGACAGGCCCAGGGATGCTTGTGGCAGCATTGTTTGTAATAGTGAACATGAAAACACACTAAAGGTCCATCAGTGGGGAAATGGGAAAATAAATTGTAATATAGTCTTTCCATAGAATACTATACATGAGTTAAGATGAATGAACTATATAAAGATGGATCCACTTTGATAAATATAGAAAACCTAGAGTTCAATGAAGAAAGCATGATGAAGTGATATGAAGACAACATGGAGCATAGAAAAAAATTATATATGTGCACAAATACTGCTATATATTCTTTATGGCTATATAGAGAGGTATATCTATATGTGGATACAGACAGATATTTGTAAAAATGTGCAGACTCATTGATGAGGTGAGGATGAAAATGGGACTGGGGGTGGGGTAAAAGTGTTTTTAACTATATCTATAATATTGTATTTCTTTTTAAAAAGAAATGTACGTATACGTATATGTTACATTATCTATGTTATCTATATACTATCTACTATCTATATTTTTCCATCTCCTCCCCTGGTGTGTCAGCTCCTAGAGGGCTAGAGTTTTGTTTATTTCTCCTGTCTGAATAGAGCTTATCACAGAGCAGCTTCTCAGTTAAATATTTGCTGAACCATTTGAGTAGCTGAATAAATGATCAGTTCTGGTAGTGGACATCCAGGTATTTGTACATTATTTTCAGGGCTTTCTGTATTTATGAAAGTTCTCTTTTACCCCTATCCCAACTTCCTGAAAAGCTCTTTAGGCAAATAGCATGCTTTGCAAACATGAGCAAGTTTTAGGGACTCTGGGTCAATGGCAGATGAGATACTGCAGGCTACAAGTTTGATCTTAACTTTAGCTTCAAGAGAACTACACTAAATCGGTCAATTACTTGGGTTTTATTTTGTTCCTTATTAATCAAACAGTCTCAGTTAAAAAGCAAATAAACCAATAAAAACACACACACATACCCCATCGTAGCCATCTTGCACAAAACTGGAAATATAGAAAAAGTCCAGCCTGCTTTGGCCGTATCTTGGCACTCTCAAATAAGATAAAGCAGATGCATGCCCTACCCTACCATTACACCTGCCCCCAGTCATGAAAGGAATCTTCTTAGTCAGTGGAACCAGCCGTGTAATGAGAGAGGCTCATAGAGTAAGAGGTAGCACAGGTTTGAAGTTTTTATCACTGAGTCTTTGAGAATGAATTATTTAGAGAGGAAAAAAACATTCCACAGAGTTTTCCTATACTGAAAATAGGTCTAGAAAAGTAAAAGAACATAAAATCATAACAAAATAAAACAACTCATACAAAACACTTTAAGAAAAAAAATGCTGGTGAAACTCAAAAGATTTTCCATACTACATGGCAAAGTTGATTTGGGGTAGACAATTTGTTGCAGATGAAATTCGAGAAACCTAAATACAACCACTTTTCCTACTACTACTCTTTCTTCTTTCACTTAAAAGAAAGATTTTTCCATATATGTCTTGCCAACTTCCCCAGTACAATAAATTTAGTTAACCCAAAGAATATCAGGACATGTGTATATGATAGATGGTTCTTTGCTTATTCATCTTGACCGACAGACTGGTTGGAGTCCAGTTCTGAACTTGAGGGGATATTCCTATTAAACATTGCGAGAAATGAGGGGGGGAAAGTTAGAAATTCCAGATATTTAAAAATAACGTTTGGTCCCACTGTTTATACTACTATATGGGAGTAACCAACCAGATAGGTAGCCTGACTTTTGTTTTAGAAAATGTGACAGGGGTTCTGTGAAATAATATATGCCAACAATGTCTTTAGCCAACCACAAGTCATGCTAAATTGTTCTTTGTAGACTCTAGGAGGAGACCTAAAAACTAAGCTCAAGAGTGGAGGAGAGGAGGGAGAAGAGTAGAGGGAGTATTCATTTCTAACCCTTAAACTACTAAAGATCCCTTTATTGGGGTTTACATATTTTTAAAATCTTTTGTGTATTATTTTTTTCTATTTTTCTTAGTTTTTTTGTTTTGTGTTTAAACATACCAATTTCAACCAGGACTTCTGATCAAAATAAGATGAAGCGATAAATTTCCACCCAAAAGTAAAGAAACCTAATTAAAATCTCTTCAACCTTATCAAATATATGATTTATTCTAGTTTTTTTTGTTTTTTTTTTTTTTTAATAGTGAAAGCTTAGGTAAAACAGCACTGGTCTCAAGGACTCCTAAATAGCCAAGAGTAAAAGGTAAAGAACTACCTGGAAAAATGTATATGAGAAACCAATTGACCAAAAGCATTTGAACACTGACGTTGCACCCATCCAGGTTGGCAGCACATACCCATGTTACAGAATGGAAAAGTAAATAATTGGAGTAGGAACGGATATAGCAGATTAAAGAGCGGAGGCAGGTGGGAAGGATCCTTGACTTTTCATAGATATATCTAGAACCATTAGTGATTCCAGTGCCATAATTTACCTACCTTCAACTATAGCAATACCTTAACCTTATTGAAAATTAGACAGTTTATTACTTATATTTGCTTCCCTCTTCCAAAGAGGGATTTATGAATCCCTCTTCAGATTCATACAGAAGCTCCACATAACCACAAAATAATTCATAACTGGAAGTCTGAAGCTAAGAAAGTTATTTAACACTTGTGTTTACCATTTTCCAAAGATGTCTAATTGTATTAAACATCTAAAGCAGCATCCTCCAACATGCATGATGGACACTGACCTCTCAGGATGTTTTACTTTACTTGATATAAAGAAAAAAGGGGGATCCCTTGTTTATATGCCTTTTGGAAATTGGGTTAGAGGTAACATGTTTCTATATTACATGACTTCTTCAGACTTTTAATATGCCAAAGAGTATTATAAATGCACAAGTGTAAAACATGGTATGCAGTATTTCTCCAGCCTATTTGCACACAGTTATTTGTTCTTGCATAACACAGAACAGACTTCAGGGAATACAGACCTAGAGTTTAAGCAACGTTGACTCAAACTCAACTGAGCAGAAGATGTGCTTCTCTAATAATAAAAGCAAGTGCTTTCTCTTTGGATTAAGACTTCCCCACCCAAATTTATATGGAGGACACTGTATAACAGGGAAGGACGTTGAAGCCACTCATTGGACTTGCGAAGTACAGAATTCCCAGTAAGCTTGGCAAGGAGTTTCTCTCCATGTCTGAATTGCATTCCTCTCTGGGGTAATACAATATATATTTTGTACATATATATAGTATATGCATTGCTTAGTAATAGGGGATACTGTACAGTTCAACTTCTAAACATTTTTTAACTGTCTAAACTCTTCTTTCCCTCTACAACAATGTTCAAACCAGGAAACAACATTGATACTTGAACTCACATTTCAAAGATTTCAAGAGCATCTCCCAACCCCACATTGCTGAGCTTTAGGGCTCTAAATGGGGCCAGTGACTCTCCAAAGATGCCCTCTGTTTCCTTTAGATACTGAAGTCCAATAAAAATCACTTTATAGCCATGGAGGAAATGAGCAGGCAGTTGTTCCCAAAGCGTTGGGAAGTCTTACCTGTGCCCTGGAGATAGGCGCTTTTACGAGTCCCAGGGGACAGGGGCAGCCCCGGATGTGAGCTGTCTCCAGAAAAACAAGCTGATCTGAAGTCTTTCCTGGTAAGTTAGAAACTCTGACCCATGCCATGCAATGCCCATTTCTTTAGCAGATTTTACTATCTCTGATGTCACTCAACAACTTCATGAGAGAAGGACAATGGGTTGAGAAGCAATAAAAAACATTCTTGCCATTCTTTGAGGTATGAGTCATCTTTACCATAGAAACCTTTGGTCAAAGCTGAATGGAAGAGGCAGCATGTCTCTTTGGGGGGTGGGGGGAGTTTGTCACATGGGGTCCTTTCATTCAAGGAAGAAAGATGAGGGGGTGACAGTAAGACTCAATGTGCAGTTTGCTTGCGTTTTATCTCACTTGGGTTCCCGTGTGTGCTGCTAGGTTGAACTGTGAGTTTGTGAAGATTGTCAAATCAGTTCCTAAAAGCAAGGGGCATGGTGGCATTAATTTGGCCCTCAACAAGAAAAAGTAGTAATAGCTCACATCTACTGAGCATTGCCAGGCCGTCTTTAGTCAGGAGTGGCAGATTGTGCAGAAACGGCCACAGTCATCCGCCCTTGCCAGTATCCACGCCACTTGGCAACGCGGCTTCGCAACTCCTCTCATCAAGAGGTGGAGCCAATATCCCCACGCTTTGAATCTGCGCTGGCTCCCTCGTGCCTCTGTGGTCAGCCAGGTGAGCTAGGAGCTGCCTGGTCCAGGCTGGCCCTGGATGGGCTGGCTCCACTTGCCTCCATGAGGTCGCTCACCCTTCAGCTGACTAGAGTGGGCTTGCTCATCTGGAGGTTCCGCAGAGTTCAAGGAGAAGGAGTGAAGTGGGCAAGACGTCCTTGGGGTCTAGGTTCAGAACAGGCACAACAGCACTTCTCCTACATTCTACTGGACAAAGACAAGGCAGGCAAAGAGAATCCGCTCCTTGGTGGGAGGAGCTGCAAAGCCACATTACAAAAGGCATGAATACGGGAGGCCATTTTTCTTCAATCTATCACAAATACATAAAGACAGTCACTCAAGATTCAAAGCAAAGGTGAAGCAAGCTGAATTGCTCTAATCATTGAGTCAGGGGAATCTGCAGCTGGTATGAAAGGAGGTGAGATGGAAGGTTGAGGACTGGGAGACAGGAAGCAGCAGTGGTGTGAGGCTGCTGTAGAAGACCTTGGAAGGCAGGCTCACTACAGGCACAGGGCCTTTGCACGACTCATTTCACACCCCCTAGACAACCCAACACAGTGCTCAGAGCACACACTTAAAAATCATATTCATGGGTTTGAAATGACCACAAGAAGCCAGATTTGCCCTAGTCTAGAAAGTGAAAAACGAACTAGTGAAAAACTCACATATCATCCCTTTGTCCAGCTGCTTCACATGTATGCAAGTGAAAGTTTTACCCACACTGTGTCATTTAGCTAAGACTCCAAAAAAAACAAGCTATTTGTGGTTTAACATACATGCCTGCACCCTCCCTCTGATCCACCCAAATCCAACTTTATGCACACCTTTTCAGTGCCATTTATCTGGCAGTTTTTGCACACTCACAATGTGCATTTAAACATTCACACATTGCAATCCATTCTCCAACAATCACTCTTTTGCCATACACTGTTTGTGGCCACATTTTTAAACAGGATGGGCTGCATGCAAAATTTGGTTCAGATAATGAAATGGATGGTGACACATACACACAAAGAGGGTATGAAAAAGTGTGTTACTCACCTAATGAGGGTTTCCAAGCAAGTCCCAAAATGATCTGAATGGGTAAGGAAAGGGTTGGGATGTTTGTAGTTGTTATAGATCGGCCTGTGATGAGAGATCCTGGGTGTAGGCAGGTGCTTGCATGATTTGAATCCCACTCTCGGGACAAAGGAGTGAGCAGCCAGGCTGGCTTGCCCAGGTGTGGGGCAGAAGAGAAAGATAGAGAGGTGAGGTTTAAAAGATGTCAAGTCAAACATACAAAAATGGAGTCCAGATACTTTATGAAACCTGCAGACCCAAGCCTAAGGAAGGTAACAATTCTCTTGAAAGCCTTCTTCAAGAACACAGAGTTGCGTATTCTGAAAAGTGAAATGGGCACCTTGGTCATATTAAAAATGCCTGAAACCACGAAGTGGGTAAGCACTGTCTTGGTAAGGCCGTGTATTGTGGCTTGAGCTTGTGGAGAGATATATGTGACCCTGATTTATACGTTCAGTATCTATGAGGCAAATTATTCCTAAAGTCCTTTACCTCAAAAGGGGCAACCTGGAATTATAAATTGTTCTTGCTGTCATTGGCTGGAACAGACAGCCTGACCATTGACAATGGCCCAAGAGTCTGTAAAAATGTGCAGACTTATTGTTGGCTAAGGAATCCAGTACTAAGACGACTGCCAGAAAGTCAGCCAATCTTCAAGGTTGTGTTGACTCTTGGGTCCTGTCCTTTCTCTAGAACAGCCCAGTTAAAGGATGAAAAGCAATAGCTTTCCAATGACCTCTATGATGTGTTATGGTGGTTATTATATCTGTAAAGTGTATGGATACCCTTTACTCTTCACTCAGTTGATTTTAAGGGGCTTTCCAGATAGCCAAGGGGTCTGGGAAAGGGGTGACTTCCTCCTGCACCACAGCATCTCACAAGGGACTGTGGAAAGGGAAGGCAACTTCTCTTGCAGGTGGAATATGCCAGAGGGCCAGGATTGGCTCCATACTATGGAAGGAAACCTCAGTGGCTGTGGTGAGGTTGTGGGGTGCTGCTTCCATGATTCATGGTAGATTGGACATCTAGATACAAAGGGCCATGGGTTCAGGGCCTGCAAGATTCTCTATTTCCACAAGAGCTCAGTAGGCGGCCAGCAACTGCCACTCTAATGGCATGTGGCATAGGGCCCAGGAGGACAGTTTCTTGCATCAGTAGGTCATGGACAACTTACGGTCATTATGGTGAACACCTGTTTTTGTGTGCTTGAGGCTTTGGGCCATACTGTATCATACTGCCTAGGCAACTGGAGACTGAGTAACTAAAATCAGTCACATGGGTACACCAGACCATGTGACTAACCCCAAATTAAAACCCTTTACACCAAAGATCGAGTGAGCTCCCCTGGTTGGCAGCACTTCTCGTATTTTCACATCTGTTTTAATTGGCTTGTATATTGGGAATTTATTAGGTTAAAAGCTTGCAGTTCTGAGGCTATGGGAATGTCCAAATCAAGGCATCATCAGAAATGCTGTCTCACCAAGGGTAGGCTGCTGGCCATCCTGGACTCCTACCACGTGGCAAGACACAGTGGCGGCTCTGGTGGTCTGGGTCTCTGCCTTCTCCTCCAGGCTTTCTTTCTCCCCAAGCTCAGCTGTGGGCAATCAGGCAGATGACTCTTCTCTCCTCTCTCCTCCAGGCCTCACTGTCAGCCTCTCAGGGACCTCTTTTCCTGCCTCTGAGCTCCCTGATTCTAGCCTTCGTCTTCCAGGACCTCTCTCAGCCTCTCAGGGTTTCTCTGTCTCTGCCGCTTTTTCCTGTGTGACTCTGTTTGTGCAGCTTTTTCTCTCTCTCGTTTATAATGGCCTCCAGCAAGTGGAACAAGACCCACCCTGGTCATGCCTCACTGAAGTATCCAATCAGAGGCCCCCAACTGAATCTAATCTAATCAAAGAGTCCCACACCCACAGGATTGGGTTAGCTTCAAGAATATGGTCATTCCTGGGATCCACAATAAGCTTCAAGCTGTCACAATATCATTCCTGAGAGAATAAGTGTTGTTCATAAGACTAAACTAGAGGGGACAACTGGAAGCTTGTGCCTGGGCTCTTCTGGACTCTATGTCCCTTACTCTTTGCTGAGTTTAATCTCTGTTCCTTCACTGTAATCAACCATAACTCTGAGTATAACAGCAAAAAAACCTAAAAAGCCTCTAGATGATTCTAATAGACATTTCTCTGACTCTCCCTAGTTAAGAAGGTCTGCCCAAGCAATTTGATTGAATTATTAAAATTCCTCTGATAAGGCAAAATCATCGTGTCATTGTAATTAGAAAAATGCAATTGAATACAAGTTCGAATATGTTATAACTGTGAGAACTTGAGTAAGTCACCTGACCTCTGGGAGCCTCAGTTTCCTCATATCTAAAATATTAACCTGCTCATTTCAGGCTCAAAGGAGACAATTCTAAGAAAAAATACTTTGCGAACTGTAAACTTCTGAACAACTGGGAGGGATTATTTTCATTAACGGCTTTTATGTAGCAGCTCCACAACTTAATCGACAGCATTCAGTATGCAATATTCTAAAAGTGAATCCTACCTTTTCCTGATATGTTTCAATCATTTATCTTTCCCAAAATCTCTGTTGATGAGACTTTCCAAATCTGGTTCATTCCTCTCCCTTAACGTATACACATGCAGTGTTGGAATCAAGCCTTGGCCCTGGAAACAGCCCCCAAGCTGAAGTTAAGGGGTCATTTTGCTGTTACCATGCCATTGGGAATACACTATTCACCACAAGAATTTGGCTTTGTGAATATTTGGCAGAAAGGCCTAATAATTCCTTGTTGTCATATATGGGCATGTGTGAAAAACAGGAATTTAGAGGAAGGAAAGCTAACTTACACTTATGTTGTGGGGAAGGTTGTAGAAAAGAAATTGCTCTGAAATAGCTGTTTCCCACAAGGGAGTGGGGTTAGATGGGGCAACCTGAAGAGGAAGTTGATTGGCGCTTAACTACCTCTCAGCTGACACACACATGCACAGACACATGTACAAAGGCACACTCCTGAAAATACAACCCAGAGTATAACAAGCATGAAAAGCCAGCTATGGGGTAGTTTGTATATGTAGCTGCCATTTGTTTTGTTTTGTTTTGTTTTTTAAAAAAAAACATAAGCAGGGGAGGATATATATGCATTTCATAAGCCATAGATGGTGGTGGCTACCTGAGCTGGGAAACCCGTCAGGAGTGGAAGCAGGGCCACCATGTTGCACGTTTACTTTTAGATGGTGTGGCAGCCTCGTACGTGCATTATTTGTATAAAACTATGTATAATGATCCAATTTTAAGTTGCCTCCCCCCCCAATTTGAAGTACTTGAAAGGCAAAGCTTTGGCTAGTAAGAAAGCTTCACCCAAGTCCCTCATTCACAGGGAACAGCAGAGAGACACAGAGAGGACAAGCCATTTGTCTAAGGTCACAGAGCAACTGATCCCAGGTAAGAACCTCAGATGTGGATTGTTTGCTTCTTTCGTCAACGGGCCTCAGAAAATCACGGCCGCCACCCAGCTCAGCGATGTCCTAATCCCGTCCTCTAGGAGTGGCCTGGCTTTTCTCATTACAGTGCTGGTGGCTTATTGCACTCCTATACTTAGGGCGCCTGGGAATTCCACAGGCGACTTCTCAGAAGCCATATTTTATGCACCCAAGAAGGAAAGGCCTGCAGTGTCTAAAATAGTTATAAAAGGTTTGTGCCATTTGAGTGGGGTCTGCTTTTTCTTTTTCCTTTTTTTCCTCTGCCTCGTTTCATTTTATGGCCAGTGCAAACAGACGCTGGAACAGCAGGTTGAAATGCCTTTCAAGCACTTTGATGACCACCATGAAAATAAAGTACTTTTTGTCTTTGTGTAGACGGAATGTCTGAGAATTACTGGAGTCGGTCTTTGCTCGTGATTCAACGAAGCTCCCCAATTCTGCAGCAAGCGGCATAGCAGCCTTTCCAGTTCCCAGCCCAGCGCACAGGCAAGGTTCCTTGGAGTATCTTTAAGATCTTTGATCCCATAAAACAGCCCCAGCTCATAAAAGCACACACAAACTTACCATTGTGGAGAGCTTTTTCAAAAATAGAATCAAGAGCGGATCTGTGACCTTGTGGCCCTGAGGTGGGAATACTATCTATAAAGTTGCCCAGACTTTCTGCCTGTCAGTAGGACGTTTTCATTGAGCATATGTATTAAAATAGGCGGAACCAGGTTAGGCCAACATTTTTTACATGCCACAGCTCACTTTATACATTTTAAACCTTGTTAACATTTGCTAACAAGAAAGTTAAGAACTTTGGCCTATAAAAATAGGAATTCTTGCTAACTAGATAAATATATGTGTGAACCTTGGGTTCTGCTCCCTGCTCTGGACTGGCTCATGATCAGTAAAAAAAAGGAAAAGGGGGGAAAAGTAGCTTAGCTTTGCCCTATAAAATCTCTAATAAGTCTTTAGAGTTTTCTTTTTTTGCGTGTTTCTCAGAATTTCTCTTTTTTTCCTCTGCAGAATTCAAATTCACATGAGACATTTAGTTGTCAAACAACAGTAGGTTTTGAGGATTCTAAAGCTTTTAGATTTGCCCTTTATATATTAGAAAAATCAGACTAAGAACGTAGAAAGAGCAGAAAGAAATAAGTACTGGCAAATGATATGCTTTGCCTTTTGGCAACAGAATCACACAGGGGCATCCTTCTCCCCAGTTACTTCCTCCTGCACTATTATCAATTTCCATTTGTATATAACTTCTGAGGGCTTGTAAACCATTTCCTCTTTTCAGCTTCCTGCTTCCCATTCTGGCCAGCCGTCACTTCCTTGTGGTGAAAAGCTTCCTTGATGGATAGCAAACGTCATTACTGTGAGTAAATTAACTCAAGAGCTGTCCCTTAGAAGCTAAAGTTAAAGCACAAGCATTCTCGCTCCCTCCCCCACATGTGCATGCACACACACACACACACACACACATGTACACGTTTTATCCAATGTCAAGGTCCAAAGAAATATGTACAATAACATACTGAAGATAGTAAGTTAGGGAAAAAATAAAATAAATAAAAAATGAAACCAGAGACATTTCAAGTGCACCTTTTGTGGAAAATTACTGTGTGGTTATGAATTGGTTCTCTAACAAAAGTTCATCTCACTCAGTTTACCCTCTGTCTCCAGGCCCTCATTTCTCTGAGCTGGGGTAAACTGCCCAGTCCAGGGCAGTGCCAGAGTCCTGGAATCTTAAGCAGTACAAAGGTCTTTAATGAACAGATGCTTCTATTTACATAGACAAAGCAGTTGGCCCTCACCACCCTAGAAGGTAGGTACCATTATCGCCATTCTACAGACCCAGAGATGTCTAAACTGACCTCCCCAAAGCCACCCAGCTAATAAGTTCCTGAGCTGATACTTGAACCACGCGGAGGGCTCCCAAGTCCTTGCTTTAAAGGGGCTTGCTCCCCATGCACCATCTCACCTCCATTTTTAACACACAGGATGCCTCTCAGGTATCTACCACCTCAGCTCTGCAACCCCTAAAGCAAGTGCCTCTGCTGCTTCAATGCAGGGGCTCCAGAAATCGTTCATGAGGCTGCCTACAGTGCCTTTTTCTAGGCACTCTCCTCTGCAGTGTGGCTGCCTATTCCATGTCCAGCCAGACAGCTTCTCTGCCT
This sequence comes from Cabassous unicinctus, assembly GCA_029593785.1. NCBI lineage: Eukaryota > Metazoa > Chordata > Mammalia > Cingulata > Chlamyphoridae > Cabassous > Cabassous unicinctus. The sequence continues at coordinate 47,129 of JAQZBX010005287.1, forward strand.
TCCTCCCCTCCTTGACCCAGCCTGGAAGGAAGCTCTTCGTAGGCAGTGCCAGCCCTTCATGACTTGTTCCTGCTCTGTGTTCATGAATCTTCTCTCCAACCTGGTGCTTTGGCTGTTGGAAACAAAATCCAGCCTCTCTCAAAGTCTCTTTCTTTCCATCCTGCTACAGCTCCCTAATCCCACAGAGACTCCCTCAGGGGAATCTAAGAATGAAAAGCCAATGGTTGTCTCAAACTTTGACTCCAGCACCAGTACTTTTCCTGGGTTTGTGGGCCTGCCGTCCACCACCAGACACTCCTAGCCTCTGGAGGGCCTCTCCAAGTGGGATTGTGTTTAATGGTGGGCCATATTGAGGAGCTCTGCCCTGGTTTGCTTTGAGGGGTGCCATTTAGCTCCAGAGTCCTGTCTCCTTGGATTGCAGCCAGAGGGAAGTTTCCAGGTAGGACTAGAATAACTCCCCAGGGTGCCCTCATGTTCTTGAGGCAGTGGCTGGCTGCCTCCCTTCACACTATGCAGCCTCCCAAAGGCGTGGAGACTTTTTAAAGCCTTGAAAGAGCCTCAGGAAGCAATGCCTGAATCCAACGAAAGAGCGATGTGTCTCTGGGGCCTTAGGTCAAGTTCCCTTGAAGCAGAGCCTGAGAAGGTGATTTGGATGTAGGTGCTTTTTATTGAGGGATGCCTCTGAGGAGAAAAGGAACGAGAGGCTGGTAGGGCAGGAAGAGCTAAGCAAGGGCGCGGTCTCAGCTTCAGGTTAGCCTCAGCTTGATCCCAAGGGGAGCTCTGGAGCTTGGATGACACTACATCTTACACTGAGACAAGGGGCCAGAATTTGGAGGTAGATATTGGCATGAGGGTGCCTCAAGTTGGGAGCAGAAACTTCTGGGTAAGGTGGCTCTTTTGGCCAAGGGCAATCCTCCGAGAAGGGGTGTGTGTGTGGGGGTAAATACACGCAATTTAGCATTCAGCACTCACAGCAGCTGGAATATGGGTACACTGGTTTGGTTAAGAGGACTTGATGAATCACTAAGAGGGTCTAATAGATGGTTCAAAAGGCCATAGCCATTCTTTCCCATGAAGCTTCCTTCCACAAGAGGAGAGGAATATTTGGCCTCTGTTTAATTCCTAGAAAACCCAAATCTAGATCTAGTAAGCCTGAGAAGATGGGAAAATATGATTTATTGGTCCTTGGGTGTGCACATCCTGTATAGGAGATTAACTGGGGTGGTTAGAGAAAGTTATATGGTCTTAGAATCTTCCATAAAGTAGACATTTAATAGGTGGATGTTTAATTAAAATGTTTGAATGGAGAATAAATGTTAGTTAGTATATGATTACTCTATTTTTATCAACATTTCATATGATTTGAGTAAAAGGGGCAGAAATCTGATATATTTACTGTTATTTTGAATTTCATTAGGAAAGGAGATCACAGAACTTCTGAGCAGGAAGGAACCTTGGGCGTCATCTGGTCTGGCTCTCTTGTTTTACAGATAAGGAAACCAGGACCCAAGGTCAAAGTTGTATGGACTGTGGTTTTGTGTGTCTTCCTTTCTCTGTGATGGTAAATGTACTAATGACCAGTCCAGCCACTTTGTACATGCATTTGAAAGAATTCTTGCATCTGGAGGCCCATCAGACAGGAACCTATCCCCCTGGCATGGGGGTGAAGTAACTTGACTAAATATCTTGCTATGATCAAAGAATCCTTGGGAGCCATTAGCTCTATAGAGCAGCGTGCTATTGAAATCTGGAGAGGAATTGGATGAAATTTGTGGAAGGCTTTTTAACAGCTCTCTAAGTCCCCATATCAGATTCTACTCATAAATCTCACCTTGACCATGGCTTCAGCTTTCCCCTTTGTAAAATGAAGCCACTAATGTCCACCCTCCCCAGAATAGCAGGGTAGCTCTGAGGTTCATATGAGTGGCATCAATCTATAGTCTTGTAAGTCTGGGAGGAATATTCATAATTAAATTTATCCGTGTCCTCGTTTTACTTACTGATAAATATGTCCAGAGCAGTTGAGAGACTGTCCAGGGAGTGGGCATAACCTCTAATGGAAACTAGATCCCTTCACTTTTGGCCTTTTAGTTAAGCAGTTATTAGAGAATTAAGGACAAAATCATATATAGTAAAAATTCTCCCTAAAAATATGGTGTACATGGCTCTGCGCATCCACTTTGAGAGGCCCACAGGAACCGATTCCAACAAAGGTAAGAGCAGATACATCTCCCATTTGGCTTATATTGGAGACTGATGAGATTTTTTGGACCTTCCAATCAAACACAAAATTAGTATTCTTAAAGTTAAAAGGGTCTTAGAGTCAAATGCTAGATGACCACAGGACTAAAGTTAAGCTAATAACACTATACCAGGCAAGGCTGGATACTGCACCCAGCCCATGTTCCCAGCAGGCATTAGATGGTCCAAGCAATGGCATTTATATCCAGTCATCACAGACCTGGCAGGCTTTTCCCAATCCAAATGTTAGTTATTTCTTTAAGGAAAAAATTAATGGCTAAAGCCCACCCTGCCTTCTCATGATAAGTCAAACTTATTTCCTGTATTATTGATGTGGTTTATTGATGTTATTCTATATAAGATGTGCTTCGTAAATGTTTATTGAATGATTTGGTGAATTAATGAATGAATGTTTTTATAGGCTAGGCACCCATCTAATAAGAGCACTGACTGTAGTTGAGAGAATCTGTTAATTGTTAAATCATGTTCAGTGTAGAATTGCCGATGAAGGCTGTTTTTTGGAATACTCGAGCAGCTCTTCATTATTTAAAATCTGCCATCCCCAAGGTTTGGCTTTGACAATTTGTTCCTGCTGGGAAATAAACAGAAGGAATTTACTCAACTCATCTTAACATGGGCCAAAGTCATTCTATTCCCTCAGCCAAACCCTGATTCAACTCAACAGTTTAAGTCAAGTGTGAATTTGAAATAGATGTTAGATATTTCTACTTTCTAGTTTCCTTCTTAGTTAATGTTGAATGAGGTAGAAATAAGTTATGATTTGCCCAATTTACCTTGATTACATCCTGATCCTGATTAAGATCTTGAGAATAGATGCAAGCAGAATGCCGTTCAGTATAACCAAATTCCTAAGGGATTTCCTGTTTGTTATATTTTAGACTCTGAGTTAGATTGACTGTAAAAATGGCCCCAATTCCCCATGCCTCCCTGAATCCCCGCCTTTTGCAATGTGACTTTGCAGCAACTTCCATGAACAAGTAGTGTGTTTACCAACCCCTGGAATCTGGGCTGGCCTTGTGACTTGCTTTGACAGATAGCAAGTGACGGTTTGCCATCTTTGATCCCAGGATTCTTATTGCCATACATGTTTTGTTCCCTCAGAACTTTCCATACACCTTGTATAAAAGCCTGGAGTAGCCCACGGGAGTGTGAGAGACCATGTGAAGGAGAACCCCGTACCCTCAGACAAGACCATGCCACAGCAGCCTACAGCCAGTCTGACTCCCAATACTAGGAGACAGTCTAGCCAAGGTTGGCAGAGCTGCGAGCTGGATCCAAGGCAGCAGGCGCCTGCGCACCAGACCAGAAGGACCAGCTGGCCAATCCCTAGCCCTTAGCAACGATACGTGCTTACTGTTTCTAAGGCATTGCGTTCTGGGGGTGTTTTCCTGAACAGGAAAAGCTATTGATGCAGTGTGTGTGTACAGGCTGTATAGCCGAGACAGGGACTATGAGAATGGTTTACTGTGTGAAGAAAGTTCTGGGGAGCATTAGTTTGGATGCTGGAGGTTAAACCTGGGAATAGGGTACGTGTTTCACTGCAGAAGAGTCTTAGGAGGTCCATGAAAGATGAAAGAAATGGTAAGCTGTTCCATGCAGGCGTCAAGTATAAAACTACTTCCAATACCTGAGAGATCCAGGAAGACAGATTTTGTATAAAACCTCCTAAGAGTCAAAGATGTACAGAGATGGGCTCAGCTACCTGGAAATATGGTGAGTTCTTGGCACTAGTTGCCAGGCAACTACATGAAAAGGTTTTACGGGGTGCAACGCTTCCTGCCTTCCATCCCTCCTTCCTTCCTTCTTTTTGGTTTTGAAACATGTGCAGAAGGCTGAGTTGATCATATTCTTCACTTGCTTATATTAGCCTTCCCTATTTATGCCCATTCTCTACCCTTGTTCCTTCATTTCCACAGGCAACTTGACTGTTTACAAAGTAGCTTTCTGTTTCTATGTGCTCTTGAATAAGTGTATTTTTATGTGTGCCTTTAAATTTACTTGATTTTTGTAAATTATTATATATATCTACATAATTTTATATATTACTTTTTATTTGTATACATTTATTTGTATGTAGTAAAATATATGTATATACAAGTATTGTATGCATGTAGTTTCCTTTCCTACAGCCTCTCTTTTCTCTATTCTAGATTTTAAATCCATCCATGTTTCTGTATTTGTATCTAGTACAGGTACTTCTTACTGCTGCAGGTGAAGTAATACATTTCCTAATTTTTAAGGACCTTCAAATATTAATATCTCTTACAAAAGACAGTCGCTGTTGTGTGTGGAAAGTGACTGACATCCGGACCTGAAACACGTTTCCAAGGAGACAGTGCAGTCTGTAGAGGTGGAGGGGGAGGGAGAAGGAGCCCTGGGTGCCGCTGAGTCTCTCCTGTGCACCATCTTCCATAAGATGGGTCCTCTGAGAGTCTAGGGGGCCTGGCTCATCTACTGCCCCTGACAGTGAGCAGAAATAATAGCCCAGGTTTTCAGAGAGAGGAAACAAACCACAGTCCATCTAGAGCAAGAGCCAGCATTCCAAATCCCAACCTGGCAGCCCACCTCACGTAACTGCCACAGACCAAGGAAAGACTAAGTAAATGAAATGGCAGCATCCCTGCCAAGTGTTTCCAAACACCTTTATCTGCCACCCCATACTGAGCCTCATCATATTTGTCAGGCTTTCATTTGAATGGAAAAAAAATATTACATGTCCAACGACCTATCTCCCAAACTAAATAATACAAAACTGTTTAATGTCTCAGTAACTGGGAGTTATTAAAATGCGTATGCAGAAGAAACTTCAAAAAGAGACCTTGCCACTGGCACCCCTCATTAGAGAATAATTACATGGAAATCATCATAACTCAATTTTACACAGTTACCACTAAAACCTGATTTTGAGAAAGATCAGGTTGACTTGTTCAGATGGTCTTAAATGTTGATATATATTTTATGGTAAGTATGCACTTAATCACATTCTAGGCAGAACTTTCTATGGGCTTATTTATTAGATTATACACTGTTAGATTGCATTGTTGGTGCTAATTTTTCATCCCTCCCTGGACCCATACCCTGGCCAGGGCCTCATCGAGGGTGGAGTGTACTTCCCCTCCCTTGACTTTGGATTGGCCATATGACTTGTGTTGGCCAATGGAATGTGGGTGGAAGTGGCAGATTGCCAGCTCTAAGCCTAGGTATTAAGAGGTTCCACTTGATTTCTAGCACCTCTGTCATCACCATGATGAACTTCCTCTAGGCAGCTGAGGTCACCCAGCTCTGGTGGGTGGGCAGGACTCCAGAACGACAACTCATGAAATAGGCCAGAGCCCAGCTGTAAGTGAGAAGCCAAGTCAAGTCAGATCTGCAGCTCAAAGCAGAACTGCCAGCTGAGCCCAGGCTAGGTCTGTTGACCCCTAGCCAGCTCACAGATTCTGTCAAGAAGAATTAATTATGGTTTAAATATTGTTATCTTTTTACAAATTTTTGTGGCCTTTTATCTTACATGTTAAAAATATCTCACTTGAATATAAACTATCATCAGTTTCTATGAATATATTCATCTTGAAATCAGCGGTGTCTCTCCCCATTACTATTTCTTTTTAAGTGTACAGTGCTGCCTCAAAGTATGGAAGAGCCACAATCAAGAGATGTTATGAAGCAGAACACTTTCCAAAGCACTTCGTTAGATATTTCACGACAACAGCGTGACTACAATAACTCTGCTGCTATCAGTAGGAAGCAGTATACCGTTTTTCATAGTTTCCCTTAAATGCTAGAAATAGGCATAGAAATAAATGGAGGAGAATAAATGGACCCAATGACTCCCATGAGGGTTTGTGGATTTTGTCACTTCCTCATGGGGAAAAGTAGCAAGGGGATGAATAGGAGACTTGCTTCAGGTTTGGGGGCCATGTTAGCACTAAATATATTTGTCCTTCTGATGAGGGAAGTTTCTCCCTTGTGTTTATCAATGATCTATCACTTGGGACTCCTCTACACTCCTTAAGGCATTTCTAGGCTTGAAATTGAGCTCTGCATCCTAAGGAAGTAGGTTGCCAAATTAAGGACCTACTACGTGCTGGAAACCCTTGTAGGTGTTGGGTACACACTGCATAGCAGAGACTAGCACAGATGACTGACTGGCTGTGCTTACGGAGCTTTGCTCCGGTGCAGGGATAAACTATAAAGAACTGAAATTCAATGACATAGATTAAGACACTGTTAAGTGCAATAAAGCAAATAGAACAGGGTTACTGGGGTAATGTGTGGAGGAAGCCAAGGCCCAAAGGTTCAGAAGGAGCCACACATTGTAAGGTCTGGGGGCAGGGTGTGCAGGTAGCAGAGTAGCAAGTGCAAAGTCCCTGAAGCAGGAGCACATTTGGAGATTTTGAGGTATAAAATGGTCATTATATATGAGGTGCAGCAAACAAGAAGGAAAGAGGTACCAGATAAGCTCAAAGAGTTAGACAAGACTACATTATTGAGAGGCTTATAGGCTGGGGTAAGAATTTTCTTCTTTTTTTTTTTCTAAAGCCAGTGGACATCATTGATGGATTTCAAGTAAGATAGCGACATGATTTGGTTTGTATTTTTTATAAAAGATCACTCTGGCTGCTGCATGGAAAATGGAATGTAGGAAGGTAAGAGTGGGAGAAGGGATTCCAGATATAAAGCTATTGCAGGTATCCAGGTGTGCCAGATGGTGGTGACCGAGATGAGATTGGTAGAAGGAGAGATAGTATAAAGTGGTCAGGTGATAGTGGTCCTATTTTGAAGGCAGGATCAACAGGATTTAAGAAGATTGAATATGGGTGGATGAGCAGAAAGGAATCTAAGAGGAACTCCGGAGAGGATGGCCTGAGTCACTATATGGATCATGAGGTTGCGACTGATAAGAGAAATGCAGGAGAATCTAGCAGGTTCTGTTGGGGAACTCAGAGTCTGCCTAGTCTGCATGTGTTATGTTTAAAATTTCTCTTTGGCCTCTAAGACTAAACTATGACAATTATAGGGAAATTTAGATTTAGGAAATTGTGAAAAAACAACTTACTTGCATTTGCAGTCCTAAGAGCTTCTCTCAGATACATAATTTAAAATGTAATCATTCTTTCCTAAACTATTAGATGATTTATTTGCTATAATACATATATTAATTTGATAAGACTCTAAAAACGACTCATGATGTACAGTCACAAAATGCAACATGGATACCAGTCATTTATTTTAATGCATGCTCTACTTCCTTTGCTCTAAAATATTGCCTTCAATGATTTTAATTTTTTGCTCCATGGGGTAATCTCATGAGGTAAATTAATGGGCTGGCATGGGGGTAGCAGATTAGGCTCTGACATCTAAATACCCCAGCAGCCACACACACAGGGCAAAATTCAACCCAAGAGTTCTACTTTTATACAGTAGACTTCTCCTTTGACTTTATTTAAATTAAGGGTCATATGACTTAAAATAAAAAACAATTTGTCATTCCCTGCTCCCCAAAGTCATATTTTTATCTGGAATATCTTCTACATTATAGCATCTATTATATTTGGCTTTGAGTAGACATTATTTAGACCTGTTTTTGTATCTTAAGGCAACTCTCTATCTGAATCCAAGAAGGTTCCAGAGCCCTGGTTTCAGAGGCCTCATACTAGCCTGCATCCAAAGGAAGAGTCGATGGAGTAACTCTGTCCTAGCTGAAAATGCTTCAATGACCAGATCTGCCATTTTTTCCAATATGGAAGCCATGAAGACAAGCTTCCAACTTACAGGCTTTATTGCATAAGTCTAAAAGTCTTTCTAGAAGTCCTAAAATGATTGGGGATAAGATCCTGCAGTAGCAAGAAAAGAACAAATTCACTTCAGAAGCACCATAAGCCATCAGCAGTATTTTGAGTAGCATGTCCTGATATCAACTGTTAGTTGATATCTTGAGGTGACCCTGGTTTGCATTTGTGTGTACATTCTGTTAAGCAAGGGTTTGGTAACACTCCAATGAAACCATGAAGTATACTACATCTTAGTTTGACAAACAATAAAAAGTAGCCAAGGGATGTATGTGTGGCAGAAACAGCTAGTTGATCACCGGAAAAATCCATGCTATTCTTTCCTTAATATAGAGTTGTAATAACAAGTGGCTGTCCATGTAGAGACTACATTTTCCAGCTCCCCTTGCAGTTAGGGAGAGCCATAGGACTACACTCTGGCTAATGAAATATTAACAGAAAGGATACCCGTTCCTTCAGGACCGAACCATAAAACGTTGTGTCTGCTTTTCCATGATCTTTTTGCTTCTGGCAGGGGATATTCAACAAGACAATCTTGGATGCTATGTGTTGAAGATTGCACACTCTCCATTAGCCTGGTTGCTTGAATTGCCACAAGGAGGAAAACTGCCTGGTGGCCTGGTTACCTGTCTAGTAATTTTGCTTGAGCAAGAAATAAAAATCTATTGCATTTGAGACACTATACATTTTAGGTTACTTATTAAAGCTTAATCTAATTAATATAGAAGGGCAGTTGTGTAAATCACTGAAGACAAAGACATTAAATCACTTTAATATTGCCAAAATAAATTATACAGAAAATTTTACTTATCACAGTTTTTGTTTCTTACCACTTTTAATGGCATCACACTTTGGAGGATATTGAGTGTCTGGGAAAATGCAGGAATATGACTGATCTAAGCAGTGCTAGATGAACTCTGCATGTTAATAGGCCACTCAGAAATTTCCAGAATTATCAGACTATTGATTTGTAGTTGACATCTCTTCCTTTGCCTGCCCAGCATCCACCTTCCCTTTTTTGGTAATAACATCTTAGATTTCCTTGGGGGAACTACAGATCCCCCATTGGACACATTCTTAGTGGGAATGTCAGTCACGATACCCCAGTCTTTGTTGGTCAAGGGTTAATCAGGAGACAAGTATAGGCAAACCCAGAGCCTCTCTATCCAGAATCTCAAGTGGAATGTCAGGCAGAACGTAAAAGGAACTGAAAATGGTCATCACCAATTCATTTTGTTAACTACATTCTGAAAATCATTATTTTCTGCTGCCTGGCTCCCTAAAGTTAGCCTGAGTCTCTGCATTCTTTCTGGTATTTCCTTCAATTCTCTGAACTTCGCCCACTTCCTTTCAATAAATTGTTTTTTACATATGTTGTTTTATGTTAGCATAGTATATTTGTTACCTATTAGTGCATAATAAATTATCACCAAAACTTCATGGCTTAAAACAGCAATAAATACTTATTATCTCACATAGCTTCCATGGGTCAGGGCTTCAGAAGTGGCTTAGATAGGTAGTTCTGGCTCAGCATCTCTCATGAAGTTACAGTCAGATGTCAGAAACACCTGTAATCATCTGAAGGTATGACCAGGGCTAGAGGTTTCACTTCTAAAGTGGCTCGCTCAAATGGCTGGCAACTTGGTACTGACTGTTGGCATTAGGTCTCTATGCTGCTCTTCATGGGCTCTCTTGAGTATCCTCATGTCTTATGGCAGGCTTCTTTCAGAGCAGGAAGGCAAAAG